>QXTE01000608.1:18134-73374 GCA_003942145.1 Platysternon megacephalum | reverse complement strand
AGATATGGGGCTAGCTGGACAAGCTGGGTCTGATCCAGCACAGCGGGAAGGCAGACATACCCAAGCCTAGCTGGGGACGGATGATGGGCTAGACAGAGCAGGGATCTGATCCAGCCTGGAAAACCTCAGCTTCCTAATGAATCCCAAGAGGCTGGAGGGGGAGGAGCACGATATATGGATACAGCATATCCCCAGGGGGACACCAGGGCAGCAGGCCCGGCCTGCTTACCTTCCATTCTCCTTCCTTCTTCACGCTGCGAATGACGCCGCTGAGGATCTCTGCAAGGGAAAGAGACGGGGATTAGTGGTGGGGCTTGGACGGGACGGCTGTGCCCTGAGCCAGGACCCACTGGCTGGTGGAAGGACCCCTCAGGGAAGCGGCTCAGAGGCTGCTTTCAGGCCAGCTAGCGATGTGCTCCTAGCAGAGCCCCCAGTCAGCGATCGTGGTGGGGTGTCAGGCTAGATGGGCCATGGCTCTGATCCCCCTTCCTTTCTGCCAGGCTGGATACGAGCGCAGCTGAACTAGGGATCTGGCCACGTGCAGCAAGAGAACAGATCCTGTCCAGCACCTCTTGACTGGAGGGGATCCAGGGACCCTCTACTGCGTGTGGGGGACGACAACACGACCAAGACTTCAAATCCAGAGTCCTGCACATAGAACCCCTCCAAGGCATGCCCTGCTCAGAGAACTGCCAGCCTGTCTCCTGGGCACCTTCCACGGCCAAGCTAAGCAATTAGATAGTCAGCTCTTCGGGCCAAGTACCATCTTTTTGTTGTGCCCAGCACAATAGTACCCTGACCCATGACTGGCACTCCTGGGTGCTACCGTAATACACCTAATAAATAATGTACAGCACCCAGCACAATGGGGTCCTGGCCCACGACTGGTGCTCCTGGGCACTACCATAATACACCTAATGAATAATGTACAACCAGTGGCGTAGCCAGGTTCTAACATCAGGGGGAGCGAACACAAAAAAAAAGGCACCATCCGACTTATCAAATTACTATTACATACTTTTAAATTCATTATACATATTTATTTTGTACTTAAAATAAAAAACACAAGAATGATCCAGCCACGGAAGGGTTTGCACAGCTGGCATTTCGCAGGAGAACTTTAGATTATACTTAGATATACTTTAGATTCTAGAAAGTAAATGACAGAATACAGTAGTTTATAATTGTCACAGGTTTAAAAAAAAAATACTGGCCATTTTTTCCAGTTACTAATTTCATTTTAAAAATCAATCAATGAAATGCACTTTATTTATAATAGATCGTAATACGAAGGTCACCAAAAAGGCGTGAGAAATACACGTTCTATGAGAATTGGTGAGCAAAGATCTCATAGCTCTTCGGGGTTGGACAAAGCAGGAATTTCCCTTAAAGTAGCTTTATTCATGGGTTGGGGTTTTTTTTAAACAAAAGACATCTCTACGGCACAGGTTGGCAGTCTAACATTTTTGAAACACTGAGTACTGAAAGTTAGGGTTTTTAACCAATTTAAGCTGTACACACACATACGTACACACAGTGCTTAATTTGTGCAAGGGTTTGCCAAGGCTGAGTCCCAGCACCTGTAGGCTTGGCAATTCCTAGCCCTGGTACCTTTGGGCTTGCTGCGTCAGTTATGAAAGAAAAAAAATTGCTTGAGCCCTGGCACCTTTCATTACGAATTACAACGCCTTGCAAAATGGGGCCTTAGTCCATGACTGGGGCTGCTGGGTGCTACCATAATACATCTGTTTGTTTTGCCCCTACGAAGCACCGGATTCTGGCTGGCCCCGTAGGGCATGGCTCAGGGTGAGCAGTGGTCACACACTGGCTGATAGTGGTGTTACCTGCAGCCCCTAAACGCTGTTCTCTCTGGTGAAACCCCCTCCCCAAATTCTAACCGATGTCAAAGCCAAACTAGACTCCTTTCCAAAGCGGCTGGGGCCATCCCATTGACCAGACCCCAGGCAGGCTGAACTGCATTCACCAACTGGTTCCATCCTTCACTCGGGGTTGTGAGTCTCTCCGCACCTGAATCAGGTGAAGCAAGACACGCAGGCCCGGCTGCAGAATCAGGAGCAGTAACGCCCTGCCTGGGCCTGCTGGGGGGACAACATGAGGCACGCCAGACAGACAGACGGGGCTGCCACAGGAGAATCTGGGGCCGCTCCAAGCCTGTGTAAATTTCGCTAGGCACCTGTCAACACAAACCTGTTCCCTCCCCTCTCCTTGCCAGGGCATGGGGTGGGGCCTTCTCATCACATGATCAACAAGGGGCGGTGCTATCTGAGCTGCCCCGCCTTCAACCACAGCTAGAGCATCCCCAAGGCATGAGACTCTACAAAAGCGCTGGTCTCCACTGCTCCAGCTCACAGCGAGCAGCCTCTCCAGGCACTGCTGGGGCCCCCTGGGAGTTCAGAAGCCGGGTCAAAGACACCCTCGTGTCTCTCTACTCCCTTCCCAGTGGGCACAAGACAAGAGCCTCCTTCCCTGCAGCTGCTGCCGCCTGGATCAGCCCCCTGCATCTCGCCGCTCTCCTCCTGCTTGTTGCTCTTAACTTTCCTGCTGCTATTTTATCTTTGTAGCCATTTAGCCCTGTACAGGAAAGATCCCATCATATTAGTTAGACCCTTCAGCAGCTCCAGCTTATAATCCTATCTAGGACCCCGAGTCATGGCCCAGGGACCCTCTGTGCTTGGCGCTGTACATTATTTACTAGGGGTGTCATGGTACAGCCTAGGAGCCCCAGTCAGACCAGGACCCCTTGCGCCAGGGGCTGTACAAATACAGAATACAAAGACCGCCCCAGCTCCAAAGAGCTTCCACGTACAAGCCAAGTGGAGGTTCTGCAGCCACCAGGCTCATTTCCCAGAGGGTCCCAGCGCCGGGAGCACCTTCTTCCTGCAGGATCATGTGCACAGCACACAATGGACAACAGCAGGGCAGCCAGTGCCGGGTTGGAGGCAGACGAGACATCTCTGGAACAGGAGCTCAGGCTGGCTTTCTGGGGCCGTAGAGGGTTTGAGCAAGAGGCACTTACAATGGCCCAGTTTCAGCAAAGGCCATATTGGTTCGGCAGGCAGCCGCCCTTCAGAGAAGGCTGGCCCTGTGGTGAGTGACAAGAGCTTGGGACGTGGGAGACCCAGTCTCCATTTCTCGTCTGCCACTGGTCTCTGTGCAATGGGTATAAAAGCCTGGCCATGCCTCAGCACACAACCACTGCGGTAACAGGGGCTGTAAAAGTCCCTATGATGAACTGGCAGGGTGCTGTGCAGACACGGATCAGAGCTGATCCCTGCCCTGATGGGCTCACAGCCTAGAGACGTGAAGGGAGGAGATACAACATACAGGCAAATCACATCGGTAGCGCCGGAGAAGAGTGGTGCAGAGAACAGGTTTATAGCTCTTGGGTAATTAACATTGCGCCCTTGCTTGGACTGGGCTATGACCCTGACTGGACAGGGCGCTAGGACAGCGACCATGTGCTCCTCAAGGGATTTTCAAAGGCTATCTGTGCCTCACAACTGAAGCGCTCAGCCTCCCAGTGAGATGGGTGATCCCATTTTAAAGGCAGGTAAACCGAGGCACAGAGTGGTAACAGCTGAGTACCACATCAGCTGATATTGGTGTTACCTGCAGTCCCTAAGGCCGCTGGTTGAGGAGTAGCCAGTATGGCAGTGACAGAGCCTGGGATACGACACAGGAGTCCTGACTACCAGCCCTCACCCCTGCCCTAACCACTAGAGCAGTAGTTCTCACATGCATTTCATCGGGCCTCCTCTCTTTGTGTCTGCAGTTGTTCATGCCCCCACCCCTCCTCAAGTACATATACCACCCCCCCGCTCTGAAGGCAAAGCGGAGAGCAGCGGCTGCACAGAAATAAGAACAGCGATGTGAAAAAATTATATTTGTCAATATCACTTTTCACAGCAGACTTAGCACCCCAACGCCACCCTTACTTCTGCACTGCTGCTGCCACCCTGGGGCTGACAGCTGGAGCCCCACCGCCTCCCCAGAGAGGGATTGAGACAGGGGGACGGAGAGCCCAAGCCTGGTGGTGGGGCTCTGGCTGTCCCCTTTATTCCCGCCTCCCGAGAGTGCACAGCCCTTCTGCATGAGCCCCTGCCACCGGGGGCCGACAGCCAGTGCTCTTAAAAAGCACACAGCTCACGCCTCCCATGACACATCCTTATGCCTCCCTTGGGAGACCTGCCCCATAGTTTGAGAATCGCTGCACTAGAGAATGTTCCCCTCCCACAGTCGTCATTCCCAGCTCTAACCACTGGACCCCACTCCCCTCCCAGAGGCAAGGGTAGAACCCAGGAGTCCTGACTCCTAGACCACACTGCCCCCAAACTCTGACAAGCCGTTAAACTTTCCCCGCAGCCAAACCAAAAGCTCTCCATGCGATGCAGCCACGTGCCACTTAGAACAAGCCTCTTTAGCCAGCACCGTTGAATGAGTCCTTCCAAATCCGGACCTAAAACCGAATTAACTCAATTGCTGGGAATGAAACCAGATAATCCGCCTTCTTCCTTCCCCGCCTGCCGCTAATCTGGATTTGGGATGTTAAAAATGCAACAACTGGCAGCGAAAAGAAGAGACAGGTGGGAGTGAGTGTAAGGCCAGACAGAACCATCAAATCATCCAGTCCGACGTCCTGTTCGACAGGCCAGAGAACTTCCCCCAGGTCTCCCTGCACTTAGCCAATTACCTGCGTTTGGCTAACGCCTCTTCCACAAAGGCTGGCTCTGAAACCCCCCAGAGATGGCGAATCCACCCCTCACCTGGGGGCATCAATCACCCTCCGACTGTAAAATCGGTGCCTTATTTCCAATCTGATCTGGTCTGGCTCTAACTTACAGCCAGTGGTTCTTGCTCTGCCTTCCCCGCTAGATTGAAAAGCTCGTTGGCACCCAGTATTCTTCTCCCCTGGAAAGGACTCAGACACTGAAATCAAGTCCCTTCTCCTCCCCGAGGCGCTAAGGAGACTGAGCTCTAGGCCTCTCCCCGGCTGGCCTTTGCTCCAGCTCTTGGATCAGTTCTTTGGCTCCTCCCCGCACCGTCTCCAAGCTGCCCATGGTCTTCTTCAAATGTGCACACCAGAACTGGATGCAGCGTGCCAGTCTCGCTCTCTGATGTCATATACTGGGGTAAAATCCACCTCCTTGCTCCTCAGTAGGACCGCTCCACAGGAGGGGCTGGCTGTACAGATCACAGCCTTTCACTTGTGCAGGACAGGGTCATTAGGCCAGGTCTAAACTACAGCCTTATACTGGGATAACTACGTCCCTCAGGAGTGTGAAAAATCCACACATCCTGCCCCCCCGAGTGACGCAGTTAGACCGATCTAGCCCCTGGTGTAGACAGTGCTACGTCGACGGGAAGGCTTCTCCCATCAGTATAGCTACCGCCTCTCGCGGATGTGGTTTAACCACGCCGACGGAAGCGTCTTCACTACAGCGCTACCGCGGCACAGCTGCACTGGGCTGGAATGTGCAGACAAGCCCATAGATGCTGGGGCTTTGCCAGTTAGCAGCACATTACAGAATGCCCGAATCAGCATAAAGACCACAGTCAGCACAGCCTCCAACACACGTGACCGTGCTAGTGTGGATAGCAAGAAAGCCTTGCAAAACCCGGTCAGATCAGTTTGAAAGGCTACGGCCACAGTGCTGGGGGCGTGGGGGAGGCCAGGCACTGGAGAAGGGGCAGGCCGGTCTAAGCAACCAGCAGCAGCACGTGCAAGTCACGTCCCTGGAAGAACGGAGCCAGCTAGTGACATTGGAGCAGCAGGATGGGGGAAGGGCAGCTCAGAAAGCAGGGGGCACCTCTGCCAACGTTCAGGGGACAAAAGAAAGTGAGGGGAATTCCGCTGGGCTCTTGGCGCATCTAATGCCATGGCATGGAGGTTGCTCTGAGTGGGGCAGGACCAACGTGGCAGTAAGAGCTTGGTGCCCCCCACACCTACACTACACTTCTCCAATTGCTGCCACGCGGGGGAGATCTTCCAGCCGAAGTGCTTCACATGGGGCTGCAGGAAGTGTCCGTCCACAACATGGTGCATTGCCAAAGAAGCAGAAACATCTGGAGCTCTGGCCACGTGGCCCAGTGCCCACAGCCCAGATCATCACGGAGCAGCCAGAAGCCGTGGTCAGGGCCCTATTGCACTGGTGCAAAACCTACAGGTTGGTCCCAGCCCTGGGTGGTCACACTGCAGACAGAGACGCTGCAGGACACTAGGGTGCACAGATCTTTAGCTCAGGGAACAATTTAGAGGCTAAGGAGCCCCAGGCGAGGAGCCCAGCTTCCCCTGCGGCCAGCGGGGTGGAGTGGGGGAGACAGAGCCCTGGCCTTGGCTCGCTGCAGCTAAACCACCCTGCAAGCTCCCCAACGGGCGCCTTGCTGCTCGAGCTGCGACACGGAGGTCAACCCACCCCAGAAGCAGCCGCCCCAATGAAGGAAGGTGTCAGGACATAGGTACGGATGCAGTAACACTGCCAAGGGCTATGCAAGTGTTAACAGAGCCTCAGCCCCCCCGGCGGGAGGCATTATCCCCATTTTAGAGTGAGGAAACTGAGGCGTGGGGAGCAGAAGTCCTTTCCCCAAGGTTAGACAGTGAGCCCATGGCAAAGCTGGGAATAGGACGCAATAGCCCCGAGACCCTGACCTGTGCTCTCACTCCCATTCCCGGTAGCGGGTGTGCGTGAGAGCACTGCCCAACACACTACGTTTCCCCCATAACTCAAGCAATGCCTCTCCCTACCCCACCTCTAGCCCATCAGGACTTGGCTGCTCGGCCCTAATGAGGCTCCAGGGGCTATTCTGCACCAGGATGCGCTGGCCTCCCTGCTGCTTTCCTGCAGTTCCTTTACACCTGCGACACGCAGACGCCCCGTTCACCGGGGCACGTGGGGCTCTAGTGCAAGGTAAGGGGCTGGCAGCACAGACTAGATCCAGACATGGCGAAGGCAGACACAAACCTGCTTTCTCCACGCAACTCCGCCCAGGCATTTCGACCCTGAACTGCAGCTACGGCCCCCCATGCCAGCCCTGGGCCGCCCCCACCAGCTGTGCCAGTGCCCCTCACTACTGACCGGAGCCCTTGCTACCCCAGCCCTGGGCTCCCCCCCCATTCCCAGCTCTGCCAGTGCCCCTCACTCCTGTCCGCAGCCCCCTGCTATTCCAGCCCTGGGCTCTCACCCATTCCTAGCTCTGCCAGTGCCCCTCACTCCTGTCCGCAGCCCCCTGCTATTCCAGCCCTGGGCTCTCACCCACTCCCAGCTCCGCCAATGCCCTTCACTGCTGACCACAGCCCACTGCTACCCCAGCCCTGGTTTGTCCCCCGCCAGCTCTGCCAGTGCTCCTCACTCCTGACCTGCAGCTATTCCAGTACTGGGTTCCCCCCATCATGGCTCTGCAGATGCCTCTCACTCCTGACCTGCAGCCCCCTGCCAGTCCTGTTCAGAGACCCCTGTTCAACCGGGGCAGTATGGCCCAGCCCAAATATTCAAAAGTCAGATGTCAGGCCCTCCTAATTGTGCGATTTACTAAGGAAAAGCTAAGAGAAGAGCTAAGGGTTATTAGCACCACCGGCCGTCCTGAGCTGTGGGCCACTTTTGCTCTGTCCCAGTTCTGGGGGCAAACATAGAACATCAGAACTGAATCCACTTTCCAAGGGTCTTTTAAACCCCAGATCTGTGGTCTGGATTTTGCCACAGGCCCCGTCCACTGCAGCCTGGGCTGGAGATTCAGCCGTGGGTTGGGCTTCTGAAGTAACATCACAGCTGGTCAGGGTGTTGCCAGAAGACAATGACTAACACATAGCAACTATCACCTCAGAGTCCAGCATGCACAAGGCAGCGGAGGCCATGCTGATCAAGGGTAAGCCCCAAAGGAGCAGCAACCACCCCTGGACTGGGCTTCCGGCCTGTCCCACTTGAGGACACGAGCCGACTGGGTTTGCTCTCCTTAATATCCAAGCAGGCAGCACGGCAGAGGCAGCCTCAGTGCTGGAGCCACCAGCGCTCGCAGGGCTGGCCTGGGGGCTGTGGCTATAGAACTGCACCCGTCCAGGGAACAAATTATCTTCGCAGCACAACCCACGTTTGTATCGGCAAGTCACTTCCTGCGCGGGGGCGACTTGCGGCCGGGCAGAGCAGAGATAAAGGCAGCGGGGCAACTGCCTATGGCCGTGGTTTCCAGAGTCATGTGAAGCTAAGATCTAACAAGCTGCCCCCTGGCTCTGCAACCATGCCAGGCCTCTGGGGAAGGGCCCAGGGAGGGGGCAGATGGATCAGCCCTGTAAGTCCAGGCACGTCAGCCTCTTGCCGATCAGCAACTGGTTGCTGCAGCACTGAGGTGGTGGGAGATCGGTCACAGAACAGACCCAGACCAACAGCAGGGGGCAGCACCACTAGGCAGAGGAGAGGGGCCAGCAGTTGCATCCTCCATGGACAGGCTCCTGGATGCTACTGGAGTGGCCCAGAGTGGCCCAGAGCTGCACCCCCCCCCCACACACACACACACACAGGATGGCAGGGGCCATGCTCAGTGATCCCATGGGATCTAGATGGACTTCCCAGAACCCTGATGCTACCTAGCAGGAGCCAAAGACCGGTGGGGCCCATTCCCTTCCCTGTGTTTTCAGCTCAGCCTGAATCCCTCAGCACAAGAATGGAGAGCAGGGCAGGGGGGTTCGCTCAGAGAATGTCTCACCCAGCCCCTGGGAAGGAGGTATAACCCATATTTCCAGATAGGGAAACTGAGGCAGGGGGTGGGTGGGGACTCACTGTGGTTACACTGCATCGCTGTGTGACCTTTCTGGCTATACTCAGGCACCCACTGAGACCATTTGCTGCCCCCCGCCCCCTCCCCACACACCATGCTCCCAAATCTCCAGGGAGCTCCCAAGAGAAGGTGCTGTCAGTGGGAAGACAGAACTCACTAATAACTAGTAGCCTAGATTGAGTGATTGCTGGCCAGTCCTGCCCCTCCAGGCCAGCCAGGCCCCTACCGCCCGCTAGAAGCAGATGTGCTCTCAGACACTCCCCAAGATGGGCATGGGACTGGCACAATCCTCGCCACAGCCCGGAGGGGACACATGAAAACAGGGACTTAACCACGAGCTGCAGGGTAATGACCACCCTGCCGAAAGTCACCACCACGATGCACAGAGATCAGCTTCTAATTCCCTTTGGCCCCCATGCTCATGAGAGAAGCACTTGAATACACACAATCATCTGCTATCCCCCAACGTCCCTGTCTATAGCCACTAAGATCCCAGAGTGCACTCTCTGCATGGTCAAAATGCGGCCCCTCTGGGGAGGAGAGCAGCCGCCAGCTAGCTGCGCAGTATGACAGCACAGGAGATTTTGGAAGAGCACACTGTTGCTGGTCTCCAGAGTGTCGCCCCGAGGCTGTCGGCTGAACGGGTTCATTCTCGGCGAGTCCCTGGAGCACCTGGCACTTGGGGCATGCCAAGTGCTGGTGCCAAGGCCAGAACACACGTCATGTCGCGCAGATGCTGTGTACAGAAGAGCGAAGCTGCTAATGCATTAATGGCCTTGGCACAGGGCTGGGCCAGGGGATTATAGACCAGCCCCACTGCTCCTTCCAGCCGCCCCATCATCTGCCAGGAACACCCTGGCTCACTGGGCTTTGGCTCGCCTAGGCCTGTACTTGCTGCCGAGAATCTGGTGCCTCAGCCTCACCGAAGCGTGTCCCCATCATCTAGTCTGACCCCCCTGGATCTCTCGCTGACCACTCACAACTGGAGTGGACGCCCCTGGTCTGTGACACCCGGTGGGAGGCCAAGGGGTGGCCCAGATCCCCTGACCAGACTCATGGCCAACCTGCCCTTCCCCATATGACGGAGCTGGCACGGTGAATCCACTTTCTGAAGCCTCGGTCAGTTGCAGCGGAAGGTCAGGGAGTGCCAGCCATGGAGGCTGCTATCCACTAAGCAGGTGTAGCATGGGCAATGCCCTCAGCCCACCCAGCTGCGGTGCCTCCACCCTCCCTTCGAGGGGCATTCAGGCCAAGTGCGGACCGGATCCCAACTGGGCTGCTAACCAGAGGCTGTTCCCGATGCAGGTGCCTGTCTAAGAGCCACTGAACTGCACCCGCCAATGCATTCACCCAGGCCAGTCAAGGGCCATGGGCAGGGAAAGCTCCCAGGCACTGCCACCCCTGCCTGGGTTCAGACTCCTCTCCACAGCTCTCTGCCTCCCATCCCACCGCCCTGGGCCAGCCAGGCCCCCAGCTCACAGAGACCAGCATGACCAAGTCATTTAGGAGCCTCAGCCCATGGGATTTAGGCTCCTAAATCACTTGTGGAATGTTGAAGATTTGTAACCAACATCCTGATTCGCCCTCAGGAACGTCGCAGTTATGGACACAGAGTTCCTTGCCACCGACAGCATCTCCTGGATTAGACCCTGACGCCCCCGTTCATTCTGCGTGGACACCAGAAGTCCCAGAGTACCATAAGCCCCGCCCCCACTCTGCCCCTCCCAATGCCCCACCCGTGCCCCGCCTCTTCCCACCCCACCCTTCCCCGAGGCCCCTGCCCACCGCCACTCGCTGCCCTCCCCCAGCCACCAAATAGCTGATTGGCAGCGCTGCTGAGCAGCTGTGGCTGGTGGGTGCTGAGCTCCCACTGTATTTTTTTGCGTGGGTGCTCGAACCCCAGAGCACCCATGGCGTGGACACCTATGCAGAGTACTGGTAGCAATCAGCCTGAATCTCCCCTCCTCACACTGCACTGGCTGTCCTCCAGGCTATTGCTCTCCACCCCAGAGGTGGCCGCATTTCAGCGGGGCTGGGATGCATGGAGTCCCTGACGCACCGTGGCACCCTGGGAGATGGCAGGTGCTGCGGACAGGCACGATTCACCGAACAAAGACCACAACCCTGCCATCCCCTAGCAGAGCACTATGCAGCACGCTGCCACGAGCCAGCGCTGGAACACCAAGCAGCCGAGAGCGGCACGCCCAGCCCAGGGGGCTCCCGTGGCATGTGGAGAGACTCGTATTGCTAACCCATTCGCCCACAGCTGGGGGAAACCATGCTTCCTGGGCACAAGCGTAGTGTCAACAAGCCAAAGTGCCACTGCTCCTGGAGAACAGGCGGCTCTCGGAGTTGCCTGGATCTGCTGCTGGGTGGCACTGCGTGGGGGGGTGGCATGGGCACTAGCGCTGGTGAAAGGGGCTCTGCGGACCGTGCTGAGACTGAGGTCTCCACCTCCCCGCAGCACAGATATGGCATGGGCAGCAACAAGGGAACACGCGTACGCACACAGCGCCCTGCTGTGCCCCAGCCTGGACCTGGCAGGGGAGCGGAGTTCGCTCTTGTAGCCCATTCAGTCATGGCCTCTCTGCTGAGAATGCCAGCACAGCAACCAGCTGTGGGGTTAATCGAGTCAAGGTCCAGGGCTTGGTCCTTCTCTCCACCGGGGCGGCTCCAGGCACCAAGCATGTGCCTGGGGCGGCTGGGGAGGTCCGCCGGTCCCGCTGTTTCAGCGGCAATTCAGCAGCGGGGACGCCGAAGGCGCAGGACCGGCGGACCTCCCGCAGGCATGCCGCCGAATTCGCGTTACCAGCGGACCTCCCACAGGCATGCCGCCGAAGGCTGCCTGACTGCTGTGCTTGGGGCGGCAAAATACATAGAGCCGCCCCTGCTCTCCAAGGTGCTCCATAGCCTCAGCCCAGGATGCCTCACAGAGCCCGGGATGGGGACTCTGCTTGTCAGGCCCCTGGGGCGCTTTCTGCCATGAGGGTGAAGCTGTGCAAGAGACAGGGCTTCCCTAGGGGCCAGTTCCAGACAGTGGAACTACCCGCCACATGAGCTAAAGACCATCCCAAACCTCCTCATTTCCTGCTCCAAGTGCCAGGTGCCCTCCTCCAACTGGCCGGTGCCCTCCTCCAACTGGCCTTCTCTGATATAAACACAGCACACACAATTCTCCCCGGAGGGAGAGGATGAAAGAATGAACCTCATGAGACAGAGGTTAGTCATGGAGCTTAGTGAACAACTGGGAGGTGCTGAAATACCACAGGGATGAGAACAGGACATGCCACGTGACCCCCTCTCCACTGTGGGCTGGCCTGAGCCCCAGCAAACTCATCTCCTGGCAGATGGAATGACTGGCTCTGCACAGCCCAGCTCAAAGAATGCTCTGGGGCGATGGGAAAAACGCTAAGGAGACAAAGCAGCAGGAGGAAATAGCCAATCAGAAGGAGCGACAGGGGTTCGCATCAGATCCAGAACTTCCCACTCAGATCCAGCAGGCCGCAAAGCAGCCCCCAGAGGGATGAACACCAGCCTTGGAGTCCGGACTCCTGGGTTCTGTTCTAGTCCCAGCTCTCTCTTAGGTACCTACATGGCCCCCATCGCTCTGGGATCAAACACAGGCTGTCACTGCCCGAGGCCAAGATGGAAACGGGACCTGCACATCGGTTATGAGACCAAGCCCTGCACACGTGCCTGGGGAGCAGCCACGTGCTGGCCCTACGGCGCCCGCCGGGGACTCTTCTGCTATCCTGTGGCCTTTACAAACAACGACATGTGTTGGGCGGGGGCGAAGCAGCATCACGCAGCTCATGACAGGGGAATCCTCGCTATCATATCTGACCCGGGTCATTCTGCACAGGAACCCCTCTGCCCTCACAGAGCGGACAGGATCAGCTAAAGAGTGTCTCCTACCAGGCAGCTATTAGTAGTTTTACGGTAGCCCCCGAAGCCCCACTTCAGATGGAGGGTCCAGCTGCACTAGGTGCCCTACCCACGCACAATGAGACCGTGCCTCCCCAAAGAGCTCACAGTCCAAACAGCCAAAGGACGGGAGAGGAAACTAAGGCGCAGAGCGAGGAAGGGGCTTGCCCAGGGTCACACGGCAGGTTGGTGGCAAAGCCGGGAATAGAACCCAGGTGTCCTGAGCACCACTCGGCTGGAACACAGGGTGGACCCAGCAATTAACGCAGGCAGAGTTATCATAGGACAGTGTCTCCTCGTGCTAGCACAGGCTGGCTCCAGTGAGCAGCTCTAATGGGAGGAACAATTTGCCCCGGTCCTGGTCAGGGGCTCGAGTTCGAATCGCACCTTCATCGTCTCTAAAGCAGCCACCTTCGTCCCTCCATGAGGCCTTCTGGGAAATCATCCGAGTAGTGTGTGCAAGAGGGTCCCCCACGCCGAGCAAGCAGGCAGGCATCGCACCTGAGCGGCCACATCAATAATGGGGGAAAAACAACATCCTGCTGCTCGAACTCCAGAGCGCCGTTCTCTCAGCTCCAGCCTCAATCACCAGGCTGGCCGGGCTCTGCGGGAAGGGAAGCCAGGGCTTGGGTCCCTTGGCAGCACTCAGGAGAGCAGCTGTCCTCTGATCGTATGCATTAGCCCGCTCAATAGCCTTGCTCCACTCCCGAAGGCGAGTTAAAGGAGCACAGGCAGCTGGCACATCATTTCTAAATCCAAAAGCTGTTTACGTGGGAGACTTGCTGAACTAACTGCAATGTTCTGCACCCCTTGTCCCTGGAGCTATCAGCCTCCCTGAACTGCTGCCCTTCTGTAAGCATCCCCCACACCAGCCCTGCCAAGGCACGATCGCACTGGAGATGGGACATGAGCATTAGGTCACAGGGCCCCTGTGAGCACCATCGTGAGCTGTGTGATGCAGGCTCTGCCTGCCCTGCTGATCTGAAGGCATCCTAATGGCAGCACTGATAGCGGGAGTACGAGTGTAGCCGGCAGCTGCATTTCTCCTGCTCAGAGCAGGTCTGTGCAGCACTGTGGTGAAATATCAGTGGCCAACCTGCACTAGCAGCCCCTCCAGCGGGACATTTTCAGGAAATTGCCAGTACAGCGTGACCTAGTGGATACAGCACTTGGCTGGGACTTGGGAGATCCAGGTTCTAGTCCCAGCTCCTCTGTTGGCCTGGTGGGTGACCCTGTGCATCCCCTCTCTGTGCCTCAGTTTCCCCCATCTGTAAAATGGGGATAATGATACTGGTCTCTGATTATTATCACAGCCAGGGCCTGATCAATGTCTAAGGCAGAGCCTGAAAACCCCCCTTCTCCAGCACGGGAGGGGACACTTTCCCTAGAAAACCTGGGGCCTGAGCCATGAATTTCTGTAGCCTTGCAGGTTGTGCTCTCACGGTGATAAAGATGTCCCATGCCAAACGCTGATCCTGAGGCAGTGCCATCTTCCTGAGTCTGCAGAGACAGCGCTTAACACCTCCACAGCTGCTCAGGGCTTTGCTACACTGCAGGCAGGGCCGGCGCAACCCATTAGGCGACCTAGGCGGTCGCCTAGGGCGCTGCTATTTGGGGGGCGCCAGCGCCCCGGATGGCTGCAGAATTTTGGGGGCGGGACCTTCCGCTGCCGCTGTTGGGGGCGGCATTTTGGGGGCGGGACCTTCCGCCGCCTAGGGTGCCGGAAAAGCTGGCGGCGCTCCTGACTGCAGGTGGATTTCAGTTTCACCGCTGCTATTAGGCAGCCTGTGGGAATCAGGGAGACCATCACAGACCCGGTCAGTTTCACACCCCTGCACCCAGGGCTGTTTCCAGGGGAGGACAGATGCAGCAGAGCCCTCTGAACATTCCCTCTGCCTCCCAGCAGCTGTGGAGCAGGAGACTGAATCCTCAAACGTATCAGCCGCTGATCTGCCAGGCTTCCACATAAATCCTAGCACCCTCCCTCTTCCAGGGCAGCAGTGGGACTGGGCTTCTGTCTAGGGCACTGTCTCTGGGCCCCACCCTCCCACTAATGATGCTATCCGGGGTTCCCATCAAAGCAGGGCCAGGGAAACGGGAGTTTACAAAAGTACCCATCCCAAACACTAGGCAGCTTGGCGGAGAGAGACCCAGACTGTCCCTCATTTCTCCCTCGCTCACTAGCAGCTCAGAATGTTGCGCACAAAGGGCTGGTGGGCACTGCAATCCCCTCCCCCCTGCACCCGCCTGCGCCACAACAGGTAATTGAACAATTTCCACCTCCAGTAACTAGCCCAATCTAATAGCTCTCTTCCGGC
The DNA here is from genome assembly GCA_003942145.1 of Platysternon megacephalum. Classification (NCBI taxonomy): domain Eukaryota; kingdom Metazoa; phylum Chordata; order Testudines; family Platysternidae; genus Platysternon; species Platysternon megacephalum. The sequence goes on along the minus strand of QXTE01000608.1, from coordinate 58,345 downwards.
TGCTGGAGCGCAGCTGCCTTTGTCCTTTGAGCAGGCCCTTCTCAGCTCTCATTCCGACTGCAACGTACATAATGATCTCCCCAGCTTTGTCCTGGGGAGCAAGCCGGTGAACAGCCATCAGCATCAGCCCTTAGTGATACCACAGGCCGGCTCCACTCCAGAACCTCACGCACCTTTGTTCTATTCAGGCTCTTATCCCACCCACATCACCACAGCACCTGCATGAGCTGCGACTAACAACGGTCACGTGTGGTTCATCCTCTCCCTCCCTCCCCAGGGGAGAACTGGGTGTAACAAGTAGGGGGTTGTTTTGGTAGGATTCTGCTCTGTGTTTATATTGGAGAAGGCCAATCGGAGGAGGGTGCCTGGCATTTGGAGCACAAGGTAGTGAGGTTTGGGATAGTCCCTAGTTCATGTGGCAGGCAGTTCCCCAGTCTGGGATCAGCCCCTGAGGAAATTCCATCTCCTGCACAGACCAGCTTCACCCTGGTGGTAGGCAGTGCCATTTGGTTAGCTCTCCTCTGCCAGTTTGCCAAGAGCCCCCTTGCACCTGGGTCTCAGAAAACTGCCTGTGGCATTCCCAGAGTGGCCACACCAAGGCAAGCTGCAGACAGAAAGAACTTGCCCCCTCTTGCTCTGCAATGTGCTGCCTCTGCACACACAGCACTGGCCTCCTGCCACCACATCACGCTGGTAGCATGTCATTATCATCATCATCATCATGTTCCTATTACGCCTCTGGCATTTAGGGCAGTGACCAAGCTCCTTCACACTCCTGTCTGTTTCTGGCAAGTCTTTCAATGGTTCCCCAGCTGTGCCCCAGGTTTTTCAGCTCAGCTTCCACAGCTCTTTGCCATGTTGTTTTCGGGCGGCCTCATTTTTGCTTGCCTTCAGGTGTCCATCTTATTGCTACTCTGGTGATGGAATCAGTTTCCATCCGAAGCACATGACCGATCCATCTCCAACGCCTCCTGGCAATGATGGTGCTCAGATCCTCTTAGCTACACTGTGTCAATAGATCTTGGTTTGAGATTGTTCTGGGCCAAAAGATACGGAGGATTTTTCTGAGGCAGGTTGTATGGAATAAGGACAGTTTGGACATGTCATACTTTCTCATTCCCCAGCATTTTGCACTATAAAGTAGTGTTGAAAGTACGCAGCTCTGATAAATCTTGAGTTTGGTTTTGGTGTTGTATTTTGACAATTTCCAGGCTGTATTTAAGCTCCTGAAGGTGTTCCTGGCTTTATTGATTTTGTTCCATATGTCCTGGCTTGTTCCACCATCCTGGCTGATGGTGCTGCCCAAGTATGTGAATGCTTCTACACTGGTGAGAATATAATCCTCTATCCATACTGGTGCTGGTGAGGCAATATTAAAGGTCAGGATATCTGTCTTATTGCGATTGATTTTCAGTCCAATTTGCTGGCTGAACGTGTTGAGTAGAGTTGTTTTTTCTTGTATATGGTGTTGGGTATGTGATAGGAGAGCGACATCATCTGCGAAGTCCAGGTCTTCAAGGGATGAGAAGAGTGTCCATTTAATGCCTCTGGGCATGTCTTCTGTTGTACATCGCATTACCCAGTCGATAGCAATGACATAACCCTGACGTACTCCTGTTTTGACTTCAAAACTGAGGTTGCTGTGATCAACACTGCATGTAAAGTTGAAATAGAAGCTTTTGATGACGATTATACAGAAAGGAATTCCATATGCCCGCAGAATGCGCAATAGGCTGTCTGACATTGCACTCCATATGTTTTATGGAAATAAGCTTATGAACATGAATATGATGCAACTGGAACATGATTTATGCAAAAGGTCTCTTGTAAGGTATCATAACAAAGGTTATAACCTACTGAATATATTGCTCCTATTTGTATGCATGTATCATTCTTGTATCTGAAGCTAGAAATATGAATTAAAACTCTGAGGTCCTATTGTAATTATGCAAAGTGTGGGCCATTAATGGTGGTTTAGAATTTTGATGGCTCCCATTGACTAGGACAATTGGTTGTAAATGGTTTATTTACCAGCAAACCTTCCTGTGTACTTGTGGGCCAACCCAGGAAGAATGGAAACTAGGGGTCTTACAGTGACATGTGACCATGTCACATGCTACTGGAATCCATCTTAATCCCTGTACTTTTCCATTGATGAGGCAGGGGTGGGGACAAGCACAGACAAAAGATTCCTGGCTTGTGCCAAAGTTATAAAAAGGGGGTGGAGCAGGACAAAGGGGGTGCCAGTCTGCTTACAACCTGAGATGTCTGCTGGATCTAACAAAGACTGTACCAGGGGAAAGGACTGGGCCTAGACTAGGAAGGAGTCTAGTCTGGGAAAGAAGCTTATTGGAACATCTTTGAGGGCGAGATATTACCTGTATTCAGTTTCTTAATGTATTAGGCTTAGAGTTGTGTGTTTTGTTTTATTTTGCTTTATGACTTACTTACTTCTGGCTGTTATTATTGAAACCACTTAAATCCTACTTCTTATACTTAATAAAATCACTTTTGTTTATTAATAAACCCAGAGTAAGTGATTAATACCTGGGGGAGCAAATAGCTGTGTATCTCTCTCTATCAGTGTTACAGTGGGCGAACAATTTACAAATTTACCCTGTATAAGCTTTATACAGAGTAAAACGGATGTATTTGGGGTTTGGATCCCATTGGGAGCTGGGTGTCTGGGTGCTGGAGACAGGTAACCTGCTGAGCTGTTTTTAGTTAAAGTCTGCAGCTTTGGGGGCATGACCCAGACCTGGGTCTGTGTTGCAGCAGGCTAGCGTGTCTGGCTCAACAAGGCAGGGCTCTGGACTCCCAAGCTGGCAGGGAAAACAGGCTCAGAGGTAATTTCAGCACATCAGGTGACAGTCCCAAGGGGATCTCTGTGACCGAACTCATCACAGGCTGGTCCTGTGAATGCTATCAAAAGCCTTCTTAAAGTCTATGAAATTTATGTAGAGTTGCCGTTGCCATTCTAAGCACTGTTCTATTATGTTTCATACAGTGAAGATCTGGTCTGTACATCCACGCCCTTTCCGAAAACCAGCTTGCTCTTTTCTGACAACATGATCAACTGCCTCTGATATACGTTGGACTATGATCTTATACAATACTTTGCTTGGCACAGATAAAAGTGTGATACCACGACAGTTATTACAATCACTGTATTGATGAGATAACTGGCTCTGTGGATATGATGAGATAACTGGCTCTGTGGATATGGGGAAAGCGGTAGATGTGATATATCTTGACTTTAGCAAAGCTTTTGATATGGTCTCGATCAGTTTCTGAAGAGGATTGTATGATGGGGCAGCCTGCAATAGCCGGGACTGGACTCATGGAGCCAGGCAGCTCCTGCCTCTCTGATGTTCCTGTGTAATTCGCAAAGGGGGAACCTCTCTGGGGTTCTGCTGAGTTTGCTCAGAGTGGCTGTCACAAAGGGAAGAAGGGGAACTGAGTGAGTCTGGAGAGCTCTTTCCACCCAGGCTCAGGGCTTGGAGGAGCCGGGTCCCGTCTGTTTGTATTTTGTCACAACGCAGGATTTGATCTGAGCTCAGATGCTGCCAGTCAGGCTCTGTCTCCAGCTCCAGCAGCTCCAGGGAAAGGCAGCCTGGGACTAGCATGCGGTGATTACAGTGCTACAGTCTGGGCTGAGGGGAGTTCAGGTTTCTCTGCCTGCCGCCCTGCAGAAAGGCAGCAGTAGGCCATGACGTCTGGTTGCTGGGAGGTTGTAGCACCTGGTGAAGCTGGGGTTGTGCTGCTGCCACCAGATAGCAGGAGAAATGGGCTGCCCTCCATGTTAGATGGAGCAGGCTGCAGCCTGGCCTCTCCAGGCCCTGGTGGAAGCTCAGCCGGTTTACTCCTGGCCAGTTTATCCCCATTAGTTCTTGGGCCAACATGGTCCATCAGCTTCACTAGCTCTGCCTGTCCCTGGCATCCATCCCCCCCCAGTGTATTTTGAGAGGGATCCCCCTCAGCCTGCACTGTGCTAAGCTAAACAAGCCAGGCTCCTTCAGTCTCCTCTATTCCTCTGAGCATCCTAGTAGCCTCTTCTCTGCACCTGCTCCAGCTGGAATTCGTCTCCCTGGAACACGGGCGACTGGAACTGGACACAGTGCTCCCGATGAGGCCTCACCAGTGCCTCGGACAAAGGCATTAGTACTTCCCTATTGCAGTGAGGTTTGAGCCACGCTGGATCACTCTCTCCTCTCCCTAAGGCTGCCTTGCACTGAACTCAAAGGCTGCTTTATTCAGTCAGTCTAGAGCTAGCCTGGCGTCCGACTCGCGCTGATCCTCGAACCTTCCAGCCCGCAACAGAACCCGAGCCTCTGGGGTCTCCCAGCTCCAGCAGTGGCAAGTGCATCAGGCTCTGCTGCGCCTGGCCAAGTGTGCAATGCTTCGCTGTGTGGACAAGGGGAACTCCGGCACCGGTCTGCTGACATCCTGTTAAGTGACGTCACATCGTCCTCTGCTACATGCTACAAATGTTCTTCCCTGTGCAGATACCCAGCCCGGGCTGCCCACTGCAGGGTCTAGTGCTGCTAGGAATCCCGCAGGCTCGCTGCTTGCTAGCCACAGGAGCATCATTTTTCATTGGTTCTCTATCTACCTGCCATTCATGCCTCCTTTATTCTCAGCATAACAAGGTGGATCTGGTACGTCAGTAGGGATGGGACAGCACTGATGCCTTTGATATACTGTGATCTCAGTGCCATGGAATGGAAACAGGCCACACACCTGGCCCTGCCCTGGTTGGGGATTTGGTTTTGCGAACCCATCTCCCTCCAGATTCCTCTAATTCATCTCCTTGCCAGGCTGAGCACTCCCAGTTCTGAGGTCTTGAGTCATGTTTAAGTTCACCCCAAACCATCTCCCATCCCTGCTGCTCTTCTCTGCAGCGGGAAAGGATGAGCCTAGTGTGACAGCACAGTCAGCCAATCCTAGGCCTGGAAGCGCCGATCACATCCTGCATCACAACCCCATACTACTGAAGGGCAGGCCGGGCTATGCCGAACCCAACCCCAGGACTGGATGGAACATTCTCTCCAAACTCTCCCTCCATTCCCCTCCTTCCCTTTGCGACCTGGTTCTGATAACAGCTGCTGCAAGCAAACACAGCAGTGTTCACAAGTTATGGAATTTTCCAAAGGGAACAAACAACTGAAAAAACAAAGATATTTTCCCCAGATCTCCAAGAACTGCCGAGCCTTCCCCGAACAGAGAGAATGTAAAGTTACAGCCCATTCTTGTTATTCAGGAACCTAAGCTATGTGGATTACTTTGTCTGCTGCTTACTCATTTTTCTCCAGCTGAATTCTGCCTCTCTTAACAGCCGATGTCACTGATATACTTAATGTTAATGCTTCTGACTAAGCCCTTCTTTCTTCTACAGTAAAGTAGTTAGAGCAAAACCAAGAAGGACATAACAGCTAACTGCAAATAATCCCCTTTCAGACAGAATAGATTTTAAGGTTCTACGTACAACAGGTTAACAGAAGTTATAAGCATGTTAGACATGAGTAGCATGTGTTAGATGACTAAGTGCCCCCGTGAAAGGTGTTACCCATTCATTCAAATATCTTATTTATAACTCTTTCAAAATGGATTCCTAAAACAAAGTGTGACCCATTTCTCCTTAACCGGTTACAAACAAAAAGCAAATTGCACCATGCTTAATTGTTACACTGCACAAGATCAACATTACAGAGACCCTACAGTTGAAGCCCACACGGCATCCCATCATTTACTCTTTGCTTATTTCAACTGGTCGGGGGGTGGGGGGGGGTGTTCAGTAAATGCTCTGTGTGATATTTTGGGAAGATCAAATTTTAGGCCTGGTTTATCCTTGGGATTCAGCCACTGGTGACTAGCAACGGGTACAAAGACCAAGTGTAGGCTGTGTGGTCAAGGGGAGAAAGCACAGGATGGGACTCAGGAGACACGGGTTCTATTCTTGTCTCTGTCACTAGCCTGCTGGGTGACCCTGGGCAGGTCACGTCCCCTTTCTGTGCCTCAGTTTTCCCATCAGTAACAGGCAGATAATGATACTGACCTCCTCTGCAAAGCGCTTTGCACTCTACTCACGAAAAGCACTAGACGAGACCTAGGGATCATGGGTACTGTAGTGCCTGGGGACCAACCAAGAACTGGTGCTGTGCTAGTCACTGTACAGACAGAGAAGCAGCCAGTCCCTGCTCCAGAGAGCGGACAGTCTAAGGAGACAAGACAGCTGGTGAAGGGAAAAGGGTGTAACAGACAAAAATAGCCAAGAAAACTTGCATGGGAGCAAACTGTGCTATACCTGCATCTCAAGCAGTGCAAATTACAGCTTTCCTCCTCATTTGTGGGATTTATACCAGGACCACTACACCGGCTCCTGGTTGCTGAACTGAATCCCAAACACAGACAAGGCCTTAGTGACATGACACCTCTCTACATAAATGTAGGGCACATAATCTCAGCTGCTCAGCTATTCTGTCTCTACTGAGAAGCAAGGAGAGGCCGCTGGATTTGATGCCGGTGATAAAGCACGCAAGACAGCAATGTTCTGCCTTCAAGCATTCCCCAGATGGCTGTTTGACTGGAGCATCAGGCGCTGATCTTACTGGATCTTTACAGAGGAAAGACAAGGCGACCACAGTGCAAAGCCTTTGGAAAGCGGCCTGCACAGCTATGTCAGAATCAGCTCTCCCTGGAGCTCCCTTGCCTGGTATACCTACTATATGCATTGCAGTAGCACCTAGCCCAGGAGCCCCAGAGCTGGCTCAGGCCCCCACTGTGCTAGACGCTGGACACACAGAACAAAAGAGACAGTCCCTGCCTCACACAACTTCCAATATTACACAAATCCTAACTTCACCCGGTAGTTTCTCTACCTAGCCTGCCCAGCCTAGCTCTAATCTCTATCCACCTCCCGCACAGGGGTGTCAGATGAACGAATGAGTTGTCCAGGCATCTGTTGTATGACCGATTATGGGATCAGTGCTAGCCTATAACTTCTTGCCAGTTTCTCCTCTTTCCCCCCACGTGGTGCTTTAAACCAGGTCAAAACCTGCAAAAAGCACCAGATGTCTCCCTCTACCTGTGTCTTGAGCCCTGGGGAGCTTCCCCAGTCCAAACCCAAGCAGGACACGGTTTGCAGGGGAGCTTAAGGAGATGACATAAGGAGGACAGATCCTTATCCCTCCTGTATCCTGGATGTTACATCAATGGGAAACCACACCTGGCTGATCCATCATGGACAGGCACTAGAAAGTGGTGGTGAAAGCAACAACAACCAGCACTTGTAAAGTGTCCTGCATGTGGAAAACGCTATACAGACTGAAGCAGCAGGGGATTAAATCTCCACCACCACCCGAAAGGGTAATTGTCACCTCCTCTTCAGCGATGGGAAAACTGGCACAGAGTTTAGTGGCTGCCTGTGTGCGGCCTTGAGCAATGGAAAACTCAGAGCCTACGGCTCATTTGCCTAATCTCTTGCCTCTTGGCCAGGTGCAACTGAGACTTTAATAATAATTATAAACGTAGCTATATTTCTTTATGAACTATGTAAAATGCAGCCATTTCTGGGGCTCAGCACAACAACCTCCACACAGCACACCAGGACAAAACCTCACAAAGCGCAGCAGGACATTTAACATCCACACAGAGCAGACAGGATTGAGGCAGCTGCAAGAGAAGAAGGATGACCCAGCGGTGAGGATTTGAGGGTGCGAGCTTTGTATCTGAGACACCATGGATTCGATTCCCTGCTCTGCCACAGACTCCCTGTGCGACCCTGGGCAAGTTGCTGAGTCTCTCTGTGCCTCAATTGCCCCTCTGCACAAAGGGGATAATAGCCGGGGGATGGTAAGGCTAATACACTAAAGAGTGTGAGATGCCCAGATAGCACAGCGATCAATCTAAGACACAGAGGCCTGGACCAAAGAACCCAACAGTGCACAGAAGCAGATTTCAGTCCCTGGATCCTGCCTAGCTATTGCTGAGATCCCTCCAGTTTAAGTGAGCTCTAAAGCAGGAAGTGCCCCTCCAGGAGCGAGGACACAAAGCCTGGGCACTGCTCAAGGATCTGGGGTAACTCGGCTTTGCGCTGGGCTGGCTTTCCCCCAATACTTGGCTGGGTGTCATTGGGGGGCTCCCTGATCATCCTTTGGGGTGCAGAGGTGGGGGAAACCACAAACGGCCCTGGGGCCCTCACACACACAGGGCATCAGGCAGCATTGGCCACTAGGGAGTCCTGCCCCTGCCCCTCCCCCTTCCCTCTGTCAGAGGCTGAGCAGCCAGGCTGGGTGACGGGGCAGAGATGCAGCCGGGGTGCCAGGGAGATGTGAGGGCGGGACTCACCCCAATGTAAAGAGCCGCTGCCCCCCCAGCCCAAGGTGCAGCTCCTATGGGAGGGGGCGGCTCTTAGGGGTGGGGCAGACGCCTTCCTCCCCCTCCTGGTGTGTGACAGGCAGGCAGGCGGGGGGGGGGGGAGCTCTCTGCTCCGACTGACTCCTAATCCCCCCCGAGGGCGCGACACCCCCAGGAGCGCCCCGCCCTCCCACGGGCCCCCAACTGGGCCCTGCCCCCCCAGACCCACACCCACCCGCCCGGCCCCTGCCCCCGCTCCCGCTCCGACCCCCTAGCTCCGCACTCACTCTCGCCCACCACCGCCTTCAGCCCAGACGGGGCCATCTCCGCCTCCTGCTGCCCCGGGGCCGCTGTCGCTTCCGGGTCTGAGCGCGGGGCGGGGGCAAGGAGCTCGCCCCGCCCGTGCCCCGCCCACCGAGCGTGGCGTCACGCCCCCTCTGAGCCCCTCCCACCGAGCCCGGGGCCACGCCCCCTCGAGCCCTGTGGGTGGAAGTGGGACTCAGCTGTGTGCAGGGCGGGGCTGGAGTCGGGACTTGTGCTCGCCCTGGCCTCTCCCTGCCATACTCTGGGGAGTGTTTGTGACGCTGGGCGACGGCCCCTAGTGTCACTGGTGGATGGGCCCAGCCCCCCCTAGTGTCACTGGTGGATGGGCCCAACCCCTCCAGTGACTGATTTTAATATAAAGCACCTGGGGTGCTGGCAGGTCCGTGTCTGCGAGGCTGGTGGTGGCCGAACGCTGCAGCCCCCCACTCCTGGCGCTGCGGGTGCCGGGCCTGGGTACCAATGGGCAGGCGCCTGGTGACGGGGCCATGCAGGTCCTCACTGAACCCCCACCTGGTCATGCGGGAGGCGGGGGCCTCGGGCAGGGTTAAAGCGAGGACTGGGTTGGGGCAGTGGGGCCTCAGCCCACTCCGGTCAGGGCCCCCCACTGAGATGCAAGTCCCCCCTCCAACCAGTGTCCCCACTTCAGCAGTGTCCCTTGCCCTCCAGCCCCCCTCCCCCCCACAGTCAGGCCTCTTGCCCACCTCCATCCAGCCTCCCCCCTTCAGCCAGGCTCCTCACCCCCCACCTCCACCCAGCCCCCCTCAAGCAGGCCCCTTGCCCCCCACCTCCACCCAGCCTCCCCTCCCCCTGCCAGGCCATTTGCCCCCCACCTCCAACCAGCTTCCCCACTCCCTCAGCTGGGCCCCTGGCCCTCCACTTCCAGCCAGCCTCCCCTCACAGCCTCGCTGGGCCCCTTGCCCCCTTCCCGGGCCCCTCACCCCCACAACTCTAACCAGCAGACCCTACCCAGGTCTCTTTCCACCCAGCCTTTCCAGCCAACCCCCACTGCCACCGCCAGGCCCCTCATTCCCAACTCCAACTAGCTCCCCACCCCCGGGCTGCTCACCCTCCAACTCCAGCCCCCAAGCCAGGGCCCTTACTCCCCTCACTCTGATCAGAGCTCTGTGGATTCTGGTCACATCCACTCCCATCAGCCTTTCCCGGTGCTGTGATTTCTGGAGTGGGGGCTCAGGGCCCGGCGGGTGCGTGGCCCAGCCTACAGAAAGACACACTGGATGCGACCTCCCGTAACGAGGCTCCAGGCACCTGGGCCATCATTTCTAATCTGAGAAAATCCCAGGAGCATTGAAACCGTCAATCGTTTCAAACAGAACTTCACCAGCCAGGCCCCTCCAGCCGACCCAGCCCTTCCCCTGGTGGGGGGCTCGTCCTCACCCTTCCCTCCCTCCCCAATAGCCTGGTGAACAGCTGCAACGGGCACTAGCAATGCACTGCCCAGTGACTTGCTGGGCATCATGGTTGCTGGGAGCTGGCAGCTATATGGCAGCAGCTGATGCAACTCTATGGGGGCTGGGGCCAGGGCCAGCTCCAGGTTTTTTGCCGCCCCAAGCGGCGAAGCGAAAAAAAAAAAGATAAAGCCGATCGGCGGCACTTCGGCAGCAGCTCAATTGCGCCGCTTCATTCTTCGGCAGCAATTCGGCGGTGGGTCCTTCGCTCCCTCTCTTCCTCTTCAGTGGCACTTCGGCGGCAGCTCAAAGAGGAAGAGAGTGACTGAGGGACCCGCAGCCGAATTGCCACCGAAGGCCCGGACGTGCCGCCCCTTTCCATTGGCCGCCCCAAGCACCTGCTTCCTTCGCTGGTGCCTGGAGCCGGCCCCCTGCTGGGGCACATCCTACATGGACCTCTACCCTGGGCTGGCCCAAGGCTGCTCTGGCTTGGTGCATGTGTCCCCCTAGTGGACAACATAAGGATAACAACCTGCTACTGATTTCCAGCCAAGGGATCTCCTCCTTTGGCTCAAGAGAGAGGCCTGGGTCTCTGGTGCTGAAGGGCCTATGTTTGATCCACAGTCGTTAGACTTGCCCCTTGCTGCTGCTCATTGGCAGCAGGAGAGGGGATGCTGCCGGAGCTAAGGTTGCTCCCAGCCCCATTAACTCCTGGTCACATCTCCCTGCAAGCATCCAATCCCGGTGGCCAGAGTCTGCAGCTCACCTTCCTCAGGCACAGGGCGTGCCCATGGGGCTGGCTGTCCAGCTGCCCTGAGCGAGATCTGCCTGAGTAAGGGCCTTCATCAGCCCTGGATATCACAGCACAGACTGTATGTCTCAGTCCCGCTGGGCTCCCTCCAGCCACCAGAGGGCACAAAATGGCTACAGAATTTTCCATTAAGGCCCCATGAACCAAGCAAGGCTGCACACTGCAAAGTATCTCTGTCCAATTGCACGTCACGTCACTATTATCCACACAACATACTGGGCTGTGAGTCTGGACTCTTGGGGTCTATCACCAGCTTCAGGAAAGGAGTTGGTCGAATGGTTAGAGCAGGGGGCGGGGGGTCAGGACTCCTGGGTTCAATCCTGACTGCAAGCGGATTGGGGTCTAATGGGTAGAGCAGAGAGCTGGCAGTTAGGATTCCTGGGTTCTAGTCCAGGCTATGCAATTGATTCATTCTGTGACATGGTTCGTTCTGCCTTGTCTGCTTGTGACATGTGGAGCGCAGAGACCTGCCCCAGCCCTTCCCTTCAGGCTGGGTGGTGCAGTAATTAATGGTCGTAGAGCCTGGGCTCCAAGATCCTGGAGCAAAGCGTCCCGGAGAAGGAATTTGTTCCCCAGGCTTGACTGGCTCCCTGCCCCATTCCTCCCTCCATCAATCAGAACAAATCCCTCATGGCAGAGCTGTTGTCTGGTTACCAGCAGTGAAGACCCAATCTATTGTGTCCTGGCTGCTGTTCAGTTCAGGTTAACAGCATGTTCTGTTTCTGTAAACTCCCCCAGAGCTTTCGAATGGAAGTGAGAGTCTTCTTCACATCCTGCTCTAAACTGTGAGTAGTGTTGCTCTGTGGCTGTTCAACAGCTGCTGCATTCCTACCCCAGAGGTGGCATCATTTCAGTGCTGGGTGAGTGATCCCTGTGCAGTGTTGCTGTGTGTTGTTATGCAGCTACTGCGCTCCACCCCAGAAGTGGCTGCAATTCAGTGCAGGGTGAATGAAAGTCCATGTCTCATTTTGCAAAGCATGGGTTCTCCAGCAAGGGTGCTGTCTGTCCCATGTTCCTGCTCAATAGATTCTTAGCATCAGCGGAGCTACATTTTGAGCAGTGGTGGAACCAGGAGGCAGCTTGGTCATTGGTGGTTCCATCTTCAGTTATACCTATTGGCTTGAAAAGGCACCACACGTATATCTAATGGCTGCCGAGGGGGGCGGTTGCCTACGGCCTGCTATTAGCTCTGCCACTGATTCTTATTAAATGTTCATTGCGCTGCGTCCACCAGCCACGTTGATTTAGTTTTGCTTTACAGACCCAAGCAAAACGCAACCAACCGCCTCATGCTGGCCTGGCTAGAAGCAAATCCGTGTAATTGAACAGACTCATCCAATTACTGAGCCTGCCCAGAGCCATGTGCTGCCCTCACGATACATCAAACCTAGAGGACCTGCGAGGCTGCCAGTAGATGTAGCCTAGAGCCAAACGCAGGCCAGGCAAGGTGGCCTCACGCATGGAGTTCAGGGCCAGGGATTCAGTAGGGGGTAAAGGGCCAGCACTGGATGCTTCAGGTTTTGGTGCCCACTGTGGCAAAGTACCTCCTTCTCCTCAGCAAGCTCAGTCCTTTTTAGCCTTGGAGACACTGGTTTGTCAAAGCAAACCCTCGTAGGTAGCACAGGGTCTGGCTATTCCTTCCCTCGGTCAGTCCCTTGCGCTTGTTTTTCTCCCCTTCTGGGGCCAGAGTGCAGCCTTCCTTGCAGGAAGGGTTCAGAGCCTTGCTGCACCTAGCTTCCTGGCAGCTTCCCTGCTTCTCTCACTCTTCCCCGCCCCCCTTCCACACCTGGGAGGGGTTAAAAAGGTCTCCAGCAGTTGGAGCCAGCTGAACCTAATTAGTTCCCTGGTAACCCTTTTTCCAGCTGAACCTTATTTGCCCATGGTTATCTCTCCTCCGTGGATTGGGAGAGGCCTTTTAACCCCCTGGGACTACTTACTATCCCCCCCCACCCTTTGTAGCTGTTTGTCCTGGGTTTGCCACATATCCCCCCCCCCCCCCATGCTCAACACTATGGGGGTGGGCTACTTGGGTCGGAAAGCAGTGCACTCTCGACAGGCCATCCGCATTGCCATGTTGGGTTCCCGACCTATGTCTTACTGTGAAGTGGAAGGGTTGCAGCGACAGGAACCATCTGNCGCCCCCAAAATTGAACTGACGGCCGGGGCGCCAGCACCCCCAAAATAGCAGTGCCCTAGGCGACCGCCTAGGTCGCCTAATGGGTTGCGTCGGCCCTGGCTACAGTCAGAATAGTTCAGACTCTGGGTTTTATCCCCCATTGACGCTCGTGAAATCAAGTGGCGGATGGGAAAGCCTACGAGGCCCCAGACTTCGGGGGTGGGGTTCCACCCCAGCGTCCATATCACAAACCCACTGTTGCCTCAGGCTGTATCTGGGCCCCTCGGTGACAGCCCCCGCAGAGCAGCAAGGGGCTGAATGGGCCACAGGGGCTGAGCGCACCTTTTCCCCTAGGGGCTGCTGGACAGTTTGTATCGTGGGGGTGCTGAGAGCCATTGAACCAGACTGGAAACCCCGTATAGGATGGAAACCACTTCAGCCAGGGGGTGCTGCCGCACCCCCAGCACCCCTAGCTCCAGCACCTCTGCCTAGAGGGCGTCTCTCCAGGGCAGGAGACGGGGCTGCCTTTGCTTGGCAGAGGGCTGTGACTCCAGTTCCCTTCCCCACCCCGCCAAAGCCCTGGGGTGGGGTGGGGGTTGAGCAGATTCAGGGGCCCTCACAGCTTGACAGGCGGCTGCTGTCCCTGCTGGGCAAAGGGTCACTCTGTGGGCACCGGGGCTGCGCTGGCTGGAGAAGCCGATGATTTGTCTCCCAGCAGCACAAGCTGTGCCAGGCTCTGCTCAATTAAACCGTGAGCTCCCTCAGCCCCTCTGCTAAGCTGCTGTCAGACCATGCTGCAAAGCTCCAACAACCCTACAATAACAAACCTACGTGCAGCCCCTTGCACTCAGGAGCAACCCTGCAATAACAAACCAGTGTATGCGGCCCCCTGCTCTCCTGAGCAACCCTATAATAACAAGTGTATGCAGTCCCCAGCACTCCTGTGTGACCCTACAATAACAAACCAGCATACATAGCCCCACATTGACAGGAACAGAGCAGTATATTCTGCCTTGTGCTCTAGGGCAACATTTCTCAAATGTGGCCACCAGAGGCTTTTTGTGTGGCCATGACAGCCTCCTAGGCAGTGATGGGTGGGAGGAGGGGGAAGCCTCAGCCCTGCTCCCTTTTTCCTTGTTGCTCCTGGAAACACCGCCCTGCACCGCCTTTGGAGAGAGGTGGGGCACAATGCTTCAGGAGCAAGGTGAGTTCTTAACCCACAATGGGGGGTGGGGGGGTGTTGGGTGGCAGGCTCCAGTGGCGGAACATCAGGGACCTGGCAATGCAGCCCCGGGCTCTGACCGCGGGGCAGCGGGTACTGAACCCTCCCCCCCGGCTCTGGCCATGCAGCCCTGGCCTCCAGCCAGGGGCGGCCCGTCCATATAGGCGAACTAGGCGGTCACCTAGGGTGCCAAGTTAAATGGGGCACCAAATTTGAGGAAAAAAATCAAATTAAAAAAAAAATGAAAAAGATGAAAAAAAATACAAATAAAATAGCGAAGATGTCATTATTTCAATTCCTGTGCGCGTACGGAGGGAATATGAATTATAATTCATTTCTCTACATTTCTGAGAATGTATTAATATGTCAACTCTTTTATTTACTGCAAAAATAAATAATATTTTAGCTAATTTTTTTTTCAATTTGCGACGTAGGGTCAAGATGACCCACTCTGCAATTTTGATAAGCAATAACTCAGCCACAATGAACACATCTGCCAATGGCAAGAGCTGCAATGCTAGTGACACCTAACTTGAATATACATCAAGGTCACATAGCCAGAAATTCATGTAGAGCGGAGATATCGCGAGTTGATACATGTCAAACGGTCATTTTAACACACGTCGCAGGTAGATGGTTCAGAATCGAGTGAATACTGTGAAAAATTGTGTTTCTTGGTGCCAAAGAATAAAGAATAACATCTTTCAGCATTATAAATCCAAAATGTGAGTATCTTTCAGCATTATTAAACCTTAGCGTTATTATCGGGCTGTATAATTATGAACTTTTCTTTGTTATAACTGGTTCACATGTAATAAATAAGGTCCATAAAAGAAAAGTAACAGCGTTAACGTGACTAAAAAAGTGATGATGTCACACTCCAAGCCGGTAACCGTGAGGAAGGGGATTACTTTCCAAACAACCAGTGTCGGATTATAACGTTGAAAAAGGTCATTTTGTTTCCGTATAAATGCTGTAACTAACTGTTTTAATAGGTCAGTGAGTGTATGTTATTAATAACTGAACCTTTAAGCAGTGAAAAGATGTGTTGGGATGGCTGCAATGTGGTTTAAATCACCAACCATGTGGTGGGTGTGTCAGCCATCCTTAACGCTATAATGCTTGCAGTCAGGAGCGCCGCCAGCTTTTCCGGCGCCCTAGGCGGCGGAAGGTCCCGCCCCCGAAATGCCGCCCCCAACAGTGGCGGCGGAAGGTCCCGCCCCCAAATTTCAACGGGGCGCTGGGGCGCCGGCGCCCCCCAAATAGCAGCGCCCTAGGCGACCGCCTAGGCCGCCTAATGGGTTGCGCCGGCCCTGCTTGCATTCGGGAGCACAGTACATAACAATATTCAAATGCCCCATGGCAGAAAGAGGAAAAAGAAAACCCTCAGGCACTGAGTATCGTAAACGAAAGGCTGAGAAGGAAAAGGACCAAGCAAAACAGCAGGGATCCTTCCTGAAATATCTTCTCTTTAATCCAAATAAAGGTGGAAGCAGTTCACAGCATCCAGATGAAGGAATTTTACTTGGAGAGGAGGTTAGCGCACATCCGCATGGAAGCAGTTTGGAACATCAAGATGAAGGTATATTACTTTGAGATGAGGGCATAGGTACCAACTTCCCCTTTGCCCGGTGGGTGCTCGATCCTGCCCCTGGCCCCTTCCCTTCCCTGCCTCTTCCCACCCCTTCCCCGCCCTCGCCCTGCCCCCATTCCACCCCCTTCCCCAAAGTCCCCGACCCTTCTCCGCCTCCTCCCCTGAGTGCGCTGTGTCCCCGCTTCTCCCCCTCCCTCCCGGAAAGTCCAAACCACTGCCAAACAGCTGTTGGGCGGCGGGAAGCGCTGGGAGGTAGGCGGAGACGTGGCACACTCGGGGAGGAGGAGGAGGGGCGGGGGGGCAGGAGCTTGGCTGCCGGTGGGTGCAGAGCACCCGCTAATTTTTCCCCATGGGTGCTCCAGCCCCGGAGCACCCACGGAGTCAGCGCCTATGGACGAGGGTAGCTCACATCCACAAAAAAGCAGTTTGGAAACTCAAGATGATGGAAACTTACTTCTAGATGAAGGCAGCTGACAGCATCAGACTGATGTGGAAGTGGAGAACATTTATTCACCTTCAGAGACGCATGCAGAAATTGAAGTAAATGAAGTAGAAGGAAGAAAGGATGAGGAAGTTACAAACAAGTTACAGTATGGGGACCCAGCTTCATGGCCCAGATGTGCTGACAGTGTGCGGCAAATTCTTGTGGAACATGGACCCGAACAAGTTCATGAATTTCCCTTCCTTAAGGATGGAAATAAAAGAAAATTCTCTGCTTAGCATTACAAGAGGAAACTCATTAATGGGGAAGAAATTCATTGAAACTGGTTACAATATTCAGTGTCGAAGGACTTTGTGTTTTGCTTTTGCTGCAAGTTGTTTAGAAATCAAGCAATTGGTACATCACTTACTGAAAATGGTTCAAAGTACTGGAAAACCATATCTTCAATTCTCTCTTCACATGAAAGAAGTACAGAACATTTGGAATGCTTTCAAAATTGGAAAGAACTTGAATTATGATTGAAAAAAGGAAAAACTATCAAAGAAAATTTACGTGTGATCAAGGAAAAAGAAGAATATTGGCAACAAATATTAGAGCATCTGATTGCTTTAGTGAGAGTTCTCGGTGGGCAAAATTTAGCATTCTGCGGCCACGGTATAAATGAAAAATTATACACTCCGGGTAATGGAAACTTTTAAAAATGTGTTGAATACCTAGCTTTGTTTGATCCAGCCATGAAGGAGCATCTACGTAAAATAACTGATCATGAAACACAGGTTCATTACTTAGGAAAAAATATGCAGAATGAACTGATTCAAATCCTAGCAAATGCCATTAAAAAGAAACTTGTAGAAGCTGCCCATTCTGCAAAATACTTTTCAATAATACTGGACTGTTACACCAGATGTGTCACGTTGAACAAATGACGATGATCATTCGTTTTGTGGATATGGAAAAGTCTGCAGATGAAGATAATGTTGAAGTGCTCATAAAGGAACATTTTTTGGTTTTCATACCACTGGAGCATTTATGACTGAAACTATTCTACAAGAGCTTGAAACAATGACATTATCTGTTGAAAACTTACGTGGCCAAGGCTATGATAATGGGAGTAATATGAAGGGTAAAGACAGTGGTGTGCAAAGGAGAATGATGGAAATCAATCCTAGGGCCTTATTCGTTCCTTGCAGTGAGCACTCTCTGAATTTGGTTGTCAATGATGCTGCTAGATGCTGTTTGGAGGCAAGCAGTTTCTTTGACCTGGTGCAACGTGTTGATGTGTTTTTCTCAGGCTCAACATGCCGTTGGGAGATTCTGACTCGCCATGTGAATTCTCTGACTGTGAAACCACTTAGTCAGACAAGATGGGAGAGTCGCATTGATGCTTTGAAGCCTCTTTGATGCTCTGATTGAAATTTCTGATGATACTACCTTTACTGGATCATCTGGCAATACGGCACGTTCAGATGCAGAAGCTCTTGCAAATGGCCGTTCCAAGTTCAAATTTGTGACTTCACTCGTTTTGTGGTATAATATCCTTTTCGAGATTAACCTCACTAGTAAGCAGCTTCAGGAAAAGAACTTGAACATACATTCTGCTATTCAAAAACTGCAGCAAACTAAAAATATTCTGGAGGAATTCAGAAGTGATGAAGGGTTCGAAAGAACACTGGTAGATTCTCTCGAGCTTGCTGAAGAAATAGACTTTCCGACAGAATTTGAAACAGAGCCAGTTTGTATTCGGCAAAAGAAACAGCAGTTTTCGTGTGAAGGACGAGACACACCCATTCAGAACCCAAAACAAAGGTTCAAAGTGAATTTCTACTTCGCAGTCCTTGATACTGCTATTCACTCAGTTGACGAAAGATTTCAACAAATGCAGCAGCTAGAGTCAGTATTTGTCTTTCTATATGATATCCACAGCTTGCAAAAGAAAACAGCAAAACAGATAAGAGAGTTTTGTATAAAACTGGAGTTGGCATTGACTCGTGAAAATTCAAAAGACATTGATGCTACAGATTTGTGTAGTGAGCTTCAGGCTTTTTCAAGACGACTTAAGAAACATTCCACTCCTGAAGAAGTTCTGAAGTTTGTGAAAATAAACTCACAGACAGTTTTCCAAACATTTGTATAGCTCTACGCATTCTTTTAACTTTGCCAGTTTCTGTAGCTAGTGGGGAACGTAGCTTCTCAAAGTTAAAATTGATAAAAACATATCTGCGTTCAACAATGGTGCAAGAGAGACTTGTTGGACTTGCCATAATGTCAATAGAGCATGAAATAGCTGGAAAACTGGATCTAAAAGAACTAGTGACTGAATTTTCAAAACTTAAAGCAAGAAAAGTCATGTTTTAAGAGCACAGAGTGTTTTTTATTTGGAGTATTTTGTAAATACAGGTTAAAGTTTATTGAAGAGTTTTCTTATTTCTTTCTATATTGGATGTGGTGGAAATGGCAGTTAAAGCAGGATAGCGTAATGGATGATTTTGGATTTGTAATAATAAAAATTATAATTAACATTTTTAATGCATTTTATTTGAAATCGGACTGAAATATCATCTAGCTGTCAAGTACAAATCTATTCTGAAAATTTTGTGTCTCTATTTTATCTGATCTCAGCAACATTGGTTGGACAGACGGACGGACAAACCAAATAATTAAGCCTCTGTTTAAAAAGAAAAGGCTTAAAAAACATTAAAAGGAAAAAAGGGGCAAAATGTTTCCCAGTTTACCAAAAACCTCAGCCTAGATCTGCCCTTGGGGTTTGGGGCGCCGATTGCATGGTTCTCCTAGGGCGCCGGTTGCTGGCAGCTAGTCTAGGGCCGCCCCTGCCTCCAGCTGCAGGGCTTCAGCTTCCTGCCCCTGGTTCCAGCTGGGTGGCAGCAGGCGCTGGCTCCCGGCTCCAGTCCCGGGCTCTGAGCTCGCAATGGCAGGCGCTGGCCACAGGCACCGACCCCCAGCCTCAGCCACACAGCAGCGGGCTCCAAGCACGGGGCTTTGGGCGCCAACCCCTTGCTCTGGCCACAGGGCAGCAGGTGCTGACCCACAGCTCCGGCTATGGAGCTTCAGTCAGCCTCTGGCCCCCAGTTCCGGCCGGGCAGTGGCAGGCACTGGCCCCGGGCTCCAGCCACATGGACCCAGCCCCTGGTGCTGATCCCCTGCCCCAGCTGCACGGCAGCAGACGCCAACCCACGGCTCTGTTCCCAGGATCCGGCCACGCGGTGGTGGGAGCTGGCTCCGGATGCTGACCCCTGGTCCTGGCTGTATAGCAGCCCACTGCCCCGCATCCAACCCCCCCATTGCCCCGGGCCCCCGCTGCCTTCCACAGTCCTATAGCCATCCCCCCTCACCCCCCACCCCACCCAGACACTGCTGCCTTCCTCACCTCCCATCCATTCCCCACATTGCCCCGGCCCCAGGCCCCACATCTATCCCTCCATTGCCTCTGGCCCCTGCTGCCTTCCCTTTGGCCTCCCACATCCAGAGCTCAATGGGTCCTGGGGCTTGCTGGGAAAAGTGATATTAACAAACATGCAAGTATCACTTTTCACAGCAGATTTACTAGCTATCTATGGCCTGGTCTACACTACGATTTTAGTTCGAATTTAGCAGCGTTATAGCGAATTAACCTTGCACCCGTCCACACGAGGCCATTTAATTCGATATAAAGGGCTCTTAAAATCGGTTTCTGTACTCCTCTCCGACGAGGGGAGTAGCGCTGATATCGGTATTGCCGGTTCGAATTAGGGTTAGTGTGGACGACATTCGATGGTATTGGCCTCCGGGAGCTATCCCACAGTGCACCATTGTGACCGCTCTGGACAGCAATCTAAACTCGGATGCTCTGGCCAGTTGGACAGGAAAAGCCCCGCGAACTTTTGAATTTCATTTCCTGTTAGCCCAGCGTGGAGAGCACAGGTGACCACACAGAGCTGAACAGCACAGGTAGCCATGCAGTCCGAGAACCGAAAAAGAGCACCAGCATGGACCACACGCGAGGTACTGGATCTGATCGCTATATGGGGAGAGGATTCAGTGCTAGCAGAACTACGGTCCAAGAGACGAAATGCCAAAACTTTTGACAAGATCTCCAAGGGCATGATGGAGAGAGGCCACAATAGGGACTCATATCAGTGCCGTGTTAAAGTGAAGGAGCTCCGACAAGCCTACCAGAAAACCAAGGAGGCAAACGGACGGTCCGGGGCAGAGCCGCAGACATGCCGCTTCTACGAGGAGCTGCATGCAATTCTAGGGGGGGCCGCCACCACTACCCCACCCCTGACCGTGGATTCCGAGGAGGGGTTAATCTCATCCATGCATGAGGATTCTGCGGACGGGGAAGAGGAGGAGGAGGACGAGGACGAGCTTGCGGAGAGCACACAGCACTCCGTTCTCCCCAACAGCCAGGATCTTTTTCTCACCCTGACTGAAGTACCCTCCGAACCCTCCCAAGGCGGTATCGCAGACCCCCTGGAAGGGACCTCTGGTGAGTGTACCTTTTTAAATATCAAACATGGTTTAAAACAAGCATTTTTTAATGATTAATTTGCCCTGGGGACTTGGGATGCATTCGCGGCCAGTACAGCTACTGGAAAAGTCTGTTAACGTGTCTGGGGATGGAGCGGAAATCCTCCAGGGACATCTCCATGAAACTCTCCTGGAGGTACTCCAAAAGCTTTTGCAGAAGGTTTCTGGGCAGGGCAGCCTTATTCCGTCCTCCATGGTAGGACACTTGACCACGCCATGCTAGCAGCAAGTAATCTGGTATCATTGCTTGACAAAGCTTGGCAGCGTATGGTCCCGGTGTTTGCTGGCATTCAAGCAACATCCGTTCTTTATCTTGCTGTGTTATCCTCAGGAGAGTGATATCGTTCAGGGTAACCTGGTTGAAATACGGGAATGTAATTAAGGGGACAGAGGTGGCCCCGTTCCTACTGGGCTGTTTGCCTGTAGCTGAAAAGAAATCCTTCCCTGCAGTTAGCCAAGCGGGCGGGGGGGAGTGGGTGGACAATGGCGCTGAGGTTTTCGCGTTTGGCTAGCAGGGGTCTTCCCTGATACCAGCCACGCGGTGGGGGGAGGGGTAAAGCGATCATCCCACAGAATTGGGGGGGGGGGGTTAGTTTGGTATCTGCATGGATCTTCCCTGATACCAGCCACGTGGTGGGGGGAGGGGTAAAGCGATCATCCCACAGAATTGAATGGGTGGGGGGGGGGGGGTTATTTTGTTTTCTGCTGCTGCACGGTAACAGGAAAACCGCAGCACTTAATGGGCTTTGCTTGCTATGGGAAAGGAGGGCGCTGATTTAATGCAGAAGCCGAAAGACAATGGCTTACCATGGCTGCATACAAGCCGAATTCTGTTGCCCGGCCCTGCGTCTGTGATCTCTAACACCAAAGCCGCAGGCACTCAATATAAGATGCAAAATGCGACCTTGTACTGAAATCACATGTGCTATGTAATGTGAATAGTGTTGTTCACCGTGAAAGAGTATAAGCATTGTTCTATAAAATGTATCTTTTTACATACTTCTCTCCCTTTTTTTCCCTCCTCCTGCAGCTGCAAATTTTTCAATCCTCCCTCCTCCGTCCCGAAGGCTCTCCCAGATAAGGCGGCGAAAGAAACGCACGCGAGACGACATGTTCTCAGAAATAATGCAATCGACCCGCGATGAGAGAGCTCATTTGAATGAATGGAAGGACACGGTCTCAAAGTTCAGGAAAGATGCCAGTGATCGTGAGGACAAGAGGGACCAACGTGAGGACATGAGGGACCAACGGGAGGAGAGAAGGGACGCTCGAGACGAGAAGTGGCGGGATGCAACGCTGGGGCTGCTGCGTGAGCAAACAGACATGCTCCGGCGTCTGGTGGAGCTTCAGGAACGGCAGCAGCAGGATCACAGAGTGCCGCTGCAGCCCCTGTATAACCGCCCTCCCCCCTCCCCAAGTTCCATAGCCTCCTCACCCCGACGTGTAAGAACGCGGGCGGGGGGGGGGGGAGGCTCCGTGCACCCTGCCACTCCACCCCAGTGGACAGCCCAAGCAAAAGGCTGTCATTATTTTGAATTTTTTCAGTGACCTGTTCCTTCCCTCCTATCCTCCTCCCAAACCCCACCCGGACTACCTTGTCAGTTCTCTCCCTATGTTTATTACCCGTTAATAAAGAATGCATGAGTTCTAAACGATACTGACTTTATTTTTTTCAAAGCAAGCTGGGATCGAAGGGGGGAGGGTGGGTTGCTTACAGGGAATGAGTCAATCAAGGGGGCGGGTTTTCATCAGGGACAAACAAACAGAACTTTCACACAGGAGCCTGGCCAGCAATGAAACTTGTTTTCAAAGCTTCTCTGATGCGCACCGCTTCCCGGTGTGCTCTTCTAATCGCCCTGGTGTCTGGCTGCGCGTAATCAGCGGCCAGGCGGTTTGCCTCAGCCTCCCACCCCGCCATAAAGGTCTCCCCCTTACTCTCACAGAGATTGTGGAGCACACAGCAAGCAGCAATAGCAATGGGAATGTTGGTTTGGCTGAGGTCTGAGCGAGTCAGTAACGAGCGCCAGCGACCCTTTAAACGTCCAAAGGCACATTCTACCACCATTCTGCACTTGCTCAGCCTGTAGTTGAACAGCTCCTGACTACTGTCCAGGCTGCCTGTGTATGGCTTCATGAGCCATGGCATTAAGGGGTAGGCTGGGTCCCCAAGGATAACGATAGGCATCTCAACATCACCAATGGTTATTTTCCGGTCTGGGAAGTAAATGCCTTGCTGCAGCCACTTAAACAGACTAGTGTTCCTGAAGATGCGAGCGTCATGAACCCTTCCCGGCCATCCCATGTTGATGTTGGTGAAACGTCCCTTGTGATCCACCATTGCTTGCAGCACCATTGAAAAGTATCCCTTGCAGTTTCTGTACTGGCTGCCCTGGTGCTCCGGTGCCAAGATCGGGATATGGGTTCCATCTATCGCCCCACCACAGTTAGGGAATCCCATTGCAGCAAAGCCATCCACTATGACCTGCACATTTCCCAGAGTCACTACCTTTGGTAGCAGCAGCTCAGCGATTGCTCTGGCTACTTGCAGCACAGCAGCCCCCACAGTAGATTTTCCCACTCCACACTGATTACCGACTGACCGGTAGCTGTCTGGCGTTGCAAGCTTCCACAGGGCTATCGCCACTCACTTCTCAACTGTGAGGGCTGCTCTCATCTTGGTATTCTGGTGCATTAGGGCAGGGGAAAGCAAGTCACAAAGTTCCATGAAAGTGCCCTTACACATACGAAAGTTTCGCAGCCACTGGGAATCATCCCACACCTGCAGCACTATGCGGTCCCACCAGTCTGTGCTTGTTTCCCGGGCCCAGAATCGGCGTTCCACAGCGAGAAGCTGCCCCATTAACAACATGATCTCCAAAGCGCCGGGGCCCGTGGCGCGAGACAGTTCTCTGTCCATGTCCTCATCACTCTCGTCGCCGCGCTGCCGTAGCCGCCTCCTCCTTGCCTGGCTTTTCTGGCCCTGGTTCAGCATAAACTGCACGATAATGCGCGAGGTGTTTACAATGTTCATGAGTGCTGTCTTGAGCTGAGCGGGCTCCATGCTTGCCGAGGTATGGCGTCTGCACAGTTCACCAAGGAAAAAAGGCGCGAAACGGTTGTCTTCCGTTGCTTTCACGGAGGGAGGGGGAGGATGTTCCCAGAACCGCCCGCGGCAATGTTTTTTGTCCAATCAGGCATTGGGATCTCGACTGCGGGAACTATGGGATAGCTATGGGATAGCTACCCACAGTGCAACGCTCCGGAATTCGACGCTAGTCTCGGTACATGGACGCGCACCGCCGAATTAATCTGCTTACTGTGGCCGCGTGCAATCGACTTTATACAATCGGTTGCAAGAAATTGAATTCCGTAAGTTCGGAGTAAACCCGTAGTGTAGACGTACCCTATGAAAAGTGATTCTTGTATGTTTGTTAATATCACATATCACTTTTCATAGCCTCCCAGGTAACTAAGTGTGTTGTGGGGGGAGGGATAGCTCAGTGGTTTGAGCATTGGCCTGCTAAACCCAGCGTTGAGAGTTACAATCCTTGAGGGGGCCATTTAGGGAACTGAGGTAAAAATCTGTGTGGGGATTGGTCCTGCTTTGAGCAGGGGGTTGGACTAGATGATCTCCTGAGGTCCCTTCCAACCCTGATGTTCTATGATTAACAAATATCACTTCTCACTTAAGCCCTGGATTGGGGAGGCAGCATTATTTTTGTTATTGAGTCTGCCAAAAAACCCTACAAATATAAATTACACTGATTTGGATGTGAATCGGTGCACATTTAATTGTTTTTCCTAAAGTTAATTAAGTATTTTAGGAAAAAGTGTCAGAGCAGCCACCAGTGAGAGTTGGTGGCCACACTCTGAGGCCACTAAAACATTTATTGTGAGAACCCCTCTAGGGCAATAACAAAGCAGCAAATGCAGCACCAGCCCTGTGTGCTCAACCCAGTCGAAACCCCTCCCCGCCCAATGTACACAGGGCACCTCAATAAGCCCTGTGGTCAAAAACAGTGGTCTCCAAAGTGGGGTGCGCAAGAGGATCCTTCAGGGTGCGCGGCATGAGGAGCGCCGCCGGAGCAGCGCCGCTTCGGCAGTTTGGGCGGGAGTCCAACACCTTTTTTTTTTTTTTTTGCTTGGGGCGGCAAAAATGGTAGAGCCGGCCCTGCGGTGCGGCAGGGGGTGCACGCTCAAAAAATTTTTACTGATAGGGGTGCACGATCAAAAACGTTTGGAGACCACTGGTCTAAAACGTAGAGGAGAGGGGCTCTCTGCTGCCATCTAGTGGTGAACTGGAGGAAGAGACAGAATGAGCCAGATGGTATTTGCATGTTTGTTGCCCACTGGGACCATTTTGGCCATTTGGTTTAACATTCATTTACGTTGTGGGTGCAGGGCTGATGAAAGGTGGGTTTATTTGTTGTACGACAAAACTGCAGCAGAAGTGGACTTGGCAAATCCTGAGTGAGGAGTCGCCATAACCAGATCCTTCGTCTTGCACGGCTGAGTAGAGCATGGGCACAAACCAGCCAGGTTCATTTTATGGCGGGTGTGGTGACATGTATTCTGTGCATAGGTATTGCAAATGCACCCATCCCCGGTAGCGCTTTGCTGAAGCTGCTGAGTGCACTGACTGCGCTGAGTGACTCTGATACGGGCTCCTTTCCCCGGTGCCACTAGCACTGTAATTGCTATAGCTGGCTCAGTAAGGGACCCTGGGCAGTGGAGCTGCTGTACAGAGATGGCATTGTGGAGGTGTTGTGGTTAGAGGCAACGCGCCCTGCCAGCACCAGCGTAGCTGAAATCACTATTGCTGGGCCAGCCTGTGGGTCTCTGGACTAGACCAGGCAGCTTCCCCTGGCAGCTGGATCAGGGCTGGCCCAGTGTGTTCCAGGGCTCTGGGACGGTGCAAAGCAGAGTGGGGCGCACTGGAAATCCACCCCTGCAGAAGGGACACGGCAGCGAAGGGCACTGCCAAAGGCACTGCAGGGGGGCGGGGTGGGGGTGGTTTAGTTTGAATGGGGCAAACTGTGAGGGAGCCAAGGCCCTCCATGGTCCGCAGAGCAGGGGAGGGGGAGGAGGAGTAGTGCACGTATTGAGATGATTTGTGGTTGCTGCGTTTCCCGGGTGCCAGCTCTGTGCCTGGTCCCCTTAATGAAGTTTTCAGTGTTTTTCACACGGACTCAGTGCTGTGGGTGAGGAACATTTGCTGGCTGGGGGGCCCAGGGGAAGTGTTCAGTTGCCCAGGTCCTACAAAGGCCTGGCATGTGTCAGTTTCAAAAGGGTCCCCTAGCTGGTTAACCCCGGCCCTTGTTGCTGCCGACAGCCCCTGGCAGAAATGGTGCCACGTCTACACCAACCAGTCTGTGGCTGCGCTGATGTGGGTGAAGTCTGTTTGCTGAGGGAGCGGGGCTGGGTGAGCGGCTGCCCTGGGGCTGGGGACAATGGAAGGATTGTGCCTTGCCGAGAGGGGCTGGGCGTGTTCAGCCTCCGCGCACCCAGCAGGAGCCCAGTCAGTGTCAATGAGATCTGTGAATTCAGCACTAGTGAAGGGGGGCCCTGGGGAACCAACTCCCACCCCCAGCTCCAGGCAGGAGCTTCCCCTGCACACACCCACTTCTCTCAGGAAGGGTGGCCTGGGTTTAGGGGGATCTGCTTATTGTGTCAATCCCGGCTGGCTTCTGCTCCTGGGATTTCTCCTGTGCCAAGGTTCAGGGCAGCTGGGTGCTGGAGAGGCTGGTGGTCAGTGCAGGACTCCTGGGTTCTCTTTCCTAGCTCTGGGAGAGGGTTGAGGTTTAAGGGGGAAGGAGCCAGGAGTCCTGGGTTCCATCACTGGTTCTGGAAGGGGACTTGTGTCTGTTGGGTTAGAGCAGCGGGCTGGGAGCCAGGACTCCTGGGTTCCATTCCCAGCTCTGGGTGAGGAGTGGGGATCTGTCACTGGTCCACAGGATCTGTGCTATGCCCCAGCTTTTAAACAGTCCTGAAAGGAATCCCTGCAGTGGGCCAGTCCCCGAAGGGGTCCTGCAGGCTCTTCCTCAAGCATAGGCCACGTATCCTCAATGCCTCTGCGACTGAGCCTCTGGAGCTGGAGTGAACCCAGCTGAGACAGACACCTGGTCAGACACTTGTCCGCTCCTCAGGCCCCAACACACCTCAGCAAGGATTTGCAGTGACACCGGAGCCTTTACAACCGGTCAGGTTTATTAGCTAGAACCCAGCCCAGGAAGTCCCCAGGTTAGCGCAGAGAAGCAAAGGCTAAGACACCGTCCATCCTGGCCACGCCAGCGCGCCACCCAGCCAATCCACTTTTGGCCTCCTCTCTTTGTCAGTCCCAGATGTGAGCTCTGCATCTCCCCAGAGGCCAGCTCTTATCCTAGCCTCCTGCCACCCCTCGGTCCATTCACCTCCTCCCCCAGGCCCATGCTGAGTTCACACGTTCCGCCTGCGGAGAGGTGTCAGTTGTTCAGGCTTTGGGGTCCCATTGTCTTTCTGGATCCTCCACTGATACCACTCAGTTTCAGCCAGTCCTTTAATGCCCCACTCATTCCACCCCAGACAGCTACGTGACCTCAATGCTTCTGCTCAGCCCCAAGAGCAGATTTAACCCTTCTGCACTCACTGGGGAGTAAGGCAAAGTACTGAGGGAAACTGAGACATGCCTAGGAATTATACAAATATTACAGAAAATTCCCCTGCAGGGTTAGAGCAGGGGGGCTGGGAGTCAGGACTCCTGGGTTCTATTTCCTGCTCTGCTGCAAGCTCACTAGTACAACACTTCTATATTATCTCTCTGAGGTATTTGTTTAGCAAGAACAGCAGTAACTAGACACCATCGCTCCAGCTTGTCAGGCCGGTGATGTCTCCCTGAGTTGCGCTGTGTGACCTTTGGAAGATCTCTGCCTCATCATTCATTTCCCTCTGTTTAGAGGCTCTGNACCTAAGTAAATACATGTTTTTAGTTCTATTAAGCTGTTCTCAGTATTTTTCCCAACATTGTTCTGACACTGCCCTGCTGGGGTGACCTTGTGCCAGTCACTTCCCCTTTCTTTACTTCAGTTTCCTCTCCTAGGCCTTTGTCTCTTTAGACTGTGAGCTCTCTGGTCAGTACAGGGCATTAGACCATGAGAGCTCAGGCTAGTGGCTTCTGTGTGCCAGTGGCCCAGCGCTACCTGGGAATGGCTGTGATTTGTGCAGCGGTGCATAGAGGTGCCCGTCACCCCAGGGCTGGGAGGATGGTGCTCAGGTCTGTGGCTGGTGGCTCTTGCTCCCATGTTCAAGGTCACGCTGACCCCAGGTTTGGGGTTATTCAAAGGACGATTCCCCCAGGTCAGATTGGCAGGGACCTTGGGGTGGTTTTGCTTGTTCTGCAGCATGTGGCATGGATCGGCTGCTGGAAGCAGCTGGGCATCTCCCCATATCATTTCCCTGGCCGTTGGCAGCACCTCGGTCTCTCCTGTTTTCTGCACCAGTTGAGTTACCCGAGGGCTGAAATGCTTTTGTCTAATAGGAGTCACTGGGCTCAGCATTAGGGACATGTTGGTGACGTGCAATGGCCTGTGCTACACAGACTGGATGGTCTGATGGTCCCTCCTGGCTTAAGCTCTGTGAGACGGGGCTCACACTAGCAACTAGAGAGAGGTCAGAAAGCTGGGCTCTGATTGCATGTTTGCCCTCCCTGCCCAGCCCAGCCCCGTGCTGGGCTACAAATCCTGCTGGTGCATTTTCAACCCATCTCTGACACTTGCCTCTACACTGTAGCCAGGTGGGCTAGAGCAGCTGTGTAGCCACAGCAGCACGGGAGGCGGGATGGGCTGGCCACGCAGAGTATGATCCGGTCCAGGACCCAGGGTACATGCATGGGGCAGCTGGCCCATCCCACCTCCTGCACCACCGAGGCTACACTGCTGTTTTCACTTCGTTAGCTCCAGCAAAGTTAATTACATCTCCAGCTGCAGCGCAGCCTGTCCCTTAGTCTCCAATCTGCAGGTAGCTGGTGCCAAACCCAGAGTGGCCCTGCCTTCCAGCAAGCCCCTTACAATACCCCGGAAATTCCCACAGAGGGGGAGCCCCAGGGCTGTCCAGACCCTTAGAGCCAAAGCCTACGCTGGTGTAACGCCTCCAATGTAATGGAGTTACACCAGGGGAGAATTTGGCCCTGGCAATGAACAGCTGGGACGGGGTTGAGCAAACAGGGAAGTTGCAAAGCAAACATTCTTTGTTAGGAACAGCCCTGGGGTTGCCCCACACTTGTGGGAAGGGGGAGTCAGTTGTCAAGCGGCCAATGGGATGGAAGATTTCGCCACCTCTGCTCCAGCTGGCTCCTATTTAAAGGGGCAGCTTGTGAACTGCGGAGCAGCATCTTGCAAGATTGTGCCAGAAGGTGAGTTTGTACCGTTGGTTCGGGTGGGATTCTGCAGAGCCTTGGGGCAGGTTTTGGGGCACGGCTCCTGCGTGTGCCCATCTCCCTGGGGCCTCGGCCATAGTCAGGGTGGCAGTGGTGTAACTTTCAATGGCTTTCAAAACTGATGGCGTTAATCTGGTTCCAGGCACAGTGGGGACGCTCTTAATCCAATGTGAACCGAGCTCCTCTCCATGTAGCAAGGGATCGTCTTGGGATAAAGTTTTGTAAAGCAGCTAAAGGATTTAGGAGCCTACATTCCATTTTGTGACTTAGGTGCCTATGTGTGTCATTAGGTGCCTAAATGCCTTTGACCATCTGGCCTTTAGGAGCCTCGTCTCATTGAAAGTCAATGGGAGTTAGAATCCTAAATCACGTGAAAATGTTACCCTTAAACTAAATCAATGTAAATCTGGTTTTAATCCCGTAAGGACTGGTCTAAACCCAGTTTTGCACTGATTTAACGATACTGATTACTAAAATACTCTTTTGCTATAAATGTTGTTATACACTTCTAGCTGCATCCACCCCAGGGGGGCATGGCACGAACTAGATCAGGGGTCCCCAACGCGGTTGTCATTTTTTTTTTTTTTGCTCTGCCGGTAGCACTCGGGGTTGTTTTTTGGGTTTTTTTTTGCTCCGCCAGCAGCACTTGGGGTTTTTTGGGTTTTTTTGGCGCCCGCCAGACAAAAAAGGTTGGGGACCACTGAACTAGATCAATCTGTAATGGATAACTCAGTGCAAAATGGTGCGTAGCTCAGTCCGAACCTGATCCACACCAGACGTCTGTCAGTTTAACTTAAGTCGATCTCTTACCAAATGGCGATTCCATTGGAGTAGGAACGTCCACACTGCGACTCGCACGGCTTTCACCAAACTGGTTTACAGTCGTGCCGAGTGAAACAGGTGCAGCTTGGAGCAGAGAGACGAGGCTCTTTTTGTGGGTGCTTTAATTTTGTTTTGGGGAGGAGTCGGTGAGGGGGGAATCAGTTCTCTGAGGAGCTAATTCTAAGGGTCCAAACCTTTAACGGGAACCCCCTTTCCCCACATGTGTGTGTGTGTGTGTGTCAATTTCAGCCTGAAAATTCAACCACCAGTGCACATGGTCCCCACTGGCAGCATGGAGGCAGTCCTGCTCTGCTAGCCCCTAGGATGGGGATTCCATTCCAGCCCTCCCCAATGCCCCCCCATTGCCATCCTGCCTGCCTCGCCACGCACCCACCGCTCCCACTCTCCTGCTCCAAATCCTTCCTCCCTTTCCCCTATTTGCTGCCATTACCTTTCCCCCACCCCTCAGTATCCCTTCCAGCCCCCCACATTCTCCTCCCCACATCCTCTGCCCCCTTGGGTCTGCCTGTCCCCCTCTGACCCTCACCCCCTTCCCTGGCACTGTGGCTTTCCCTCATGCCTGTGCCCCACTCCACTGCCTTGTGTGCACCTCGGCTCCAGCCACGGGTTCCAGAGTGCTCCTGTCCTGGGGTCTCACGTGTCAGCCGGGTCTCTCCCCTGCAGGTAGCTCAGCACCCGGCGTGATGAAGGCTGCCGTGTTCCTGCTGCTCGCCCTCCTGGTGCCCGCATACCACACGGGTGCTCAGTGCATCATTGACAATGTGGTTGATCTGAAGGTGCAGGCAGCGATTAGTTCCATAGGTAACTGATCTGGGGGTGCCTCCCCCAGAGATGGGGAGTCACAGCTAGGGGAGGTCAGGAGATGGGACTTTGCAGCAAAAGGCAAAGCTCCGGCAGTCTCTGCTCTGAGTCCCAGACTGGGCGAGGGAGCTGGCTTTGCAATTCGAGCTGGCTTTGCAATTCGTCATGTGCTGGGAGCTGCCAAAACTGTGGTTTTCCTCCCAAACAACACTCTGTGTTGTACCTGTCTCTCCTCCTCCCCGTCACGCAGCATCTGACCCCTGCACCATCTCCAGTGTATTCTTACTGCAAACACTTAGGCGCCAGGTGCATTAGGTGTCTGCGGTGTTTGGCAGCAGCCGAGTGGGAGTTACGTGGCTCGCAGGGTGTCTAGAAACAAGAGACTTTTGTAGATCTAGGCCAGAGAAGCTAAGTGACTTACCCAAGATCACACAGGGAGTCTGTGGCAGAGCAGGGGCTGGAACGCAGACCAAGGCTAATGCTTTAACCACTGCACCATCCTGCCCAGGTGCACTGCTCAGCTGTGCATCAGTGAGATACAACACAGGCAGCGTCAGTGACTGGTTCAGTCTTCTCCTGCTTTTTAAACCAAGATTAATGGGGTCAACTAAACCGCTGAGTGGAATTTCCTGGAAAAAACACAAGTGGAAGATGGAACCAGCCATATACAAGAGCAACATTATCTGTACCCCACACTGTGGCTCTCTATCGCTCTCTAGTGGTTGAGCCACATAGTTTCTGAGCAGATAGGCCTGGGGCTTTGACTTAGGCAGAGACTCCGGGAGTCCCAGGTTTGATCCCTGCTCCTGCCAAGCCACACGGGGCAGCTCTCTCACTGCCCCTCCCGGCTCTGCTCCCAGCCAGCCCCATTCAGTGTGTAAATGGGCCGAGGGGGGAGCTGGAACCCTTGGGGCTCCCTGTCATTCCTCAGCTTCAGTTCAGGCCTGAGCACAGCACGGAGCCAGCATTTGTGTTAATTCTATTCCAGTGGCTGCGCTTTGGGCCCCGTCATGTCAGGCGCTGCACAGGCCATGGTGAGACACTCCCTGCCCCAAAGAGCTGCCAAAAGACGGATCATCATCCCCATTGNTTTTTTTTTTTTTTTTTTTGCTGCCTGGGGCAGCAAAAACCCTGGAGCCGGCGCTGGGGCTCCCTGCCATTCCTCAGCTTCAGTTCAGGCCTGAGCACAGCACGGAGCCGGCATTTGTGTTAATTCTATTCCAGTGGCTGAGCTTTGGGCCCCGTCATGCCAGGCGCTGCACAGGCCATGGTGAGACACTCCCTGCCCCAAAGAGCTGCCAAGAGATGGATCATCATCCCCATTGCACAGAGAGGAACCGAAGCCCACAGGGGCTAAGTGACTCAACCAAGGTCACACAGGGAGTCAATGGCAGAAGCAGGAATTAAACCCACATCTCCTGCAGCCCAGCCCAGCCCAGCCCAGTGCCTTAGCCACAGACCCACTGGATTGGTCAGTCACCCCATGGGAGTGTCTGGAGATGGGGTTCATGAGGTGCCATCTGCACAGCTAGAACCACTTCACCCCAGGGGCTGAGTGGGGCTGGTTGGGGTCTCTCAGGGCTGGCTCTACCCATCTCTCTCAGGCTGCTGCTCACCCGGACATGGCTGCATTCAGGGGGGCTGGAACAATTTGTATTGTGGAGGAGCTGAGAGCCACTGTAAAAACTGTATATGATGGAATCCTCTTCAAGCCAGGGAGTGCGGTAGCTCCCCCAGTTCCAGCTCCTAGGGGTGTATTGGCTGGGGGAAGCAGCCAGGAATTATTTCTGCTACCTCCATCCCTGCCCTTTATCACACAGTGTGTGTGTGTGTGTGTGTGTGTCTTGCTGGATGCCCAGCGGCTTCCCCTGGGTAACACTCTTCTGGGGGGCTGTGGGCAACCGGCATCAAACATGAGACGACCAGATCTCAGGCCAGGAGCCTCTATTGCAGGGGTTGGCAACCTTTCAGAAGTGCTGTGCCGAGTCTTCATTTAGTCACTCTGATTTAAGGTTTCGCGTGCCGGTCATACATTTTAACGTTTTTAGCAGGTCTCCTTCTACAAGTCTATAATATATAACTGAACTATTGTTGTATGTAAAGTAAATAACATTTTTAAAATGTTTAAGAAGCTTCATTTAAAATTAAATTAAAATGCAGAGCCCCCCGGACCGGTGGCCAGGACCCGGGCAGTGTGAGTGCCACTGAAAATCAGCTCACGTGCCGCCTTCGGCACCCGTGCCACAGGTTGCCTACCCCTGCTCTATTGCTTCAGCTACAGCACCCAGCTCCAGGCGCTGCGGCTGTATGTAGCCCAGACACCACTCAGGGGAGCCAGAGCGCCACATGGAGTGAGGCTGGGTGGGTTACACCTGCCCAGGTAACAGCTGGGGCAGAGGCAGCTTCTCTCCACCTGAGCCTGGGGGGAGGGGCAGCCTTTCCGCACCCACTGCCCTGCTGGCTACAACTCTGCCTCTTGCCTTGCAGTGTCCTCCACCCTGGCCAAAGCCAAGCTCCTCTGCCAGGACGTCTCGGCACGTGGGGCACTTGTCTCCTGCCCAGCAGGTGAGAGCACTTTCCCGAGTGCCCCGCAGGCCCAAGGAGGGAGGGGCCCCTGTGGCACGGACCCCACCCCCTCTGCAATCCTGGGCGGGTGTGGAGCTGGGGCAGCGATGGGCCACCAGCCTGCCTGGGGCCCCCTGCACATGAGCTGCCCAGTGCCTGGAGCAACGGCATTCGCACCACTCCCGAGTCCCTGCGGGCACTGGATGCTGCGGAGCTGGGACCAGTGTGGGCCCCTGGGCCAGACCCCTGGGACGTCTCACTGGCCTCCCTTGCTTGGGCAGTGGCCTGGCTGCAAGGGAGCCACAGGGCCATGCCCTGGGTGCTGGGGAGGAGGAGACAGCAGGACACCTCGATGCCCCCCATGACTCCCATCCCGCCACCAGCTGCTCCCCTAACCCACCTCCCCCATCCCCCCACAGGGTACAAGCCCACGGGCTGTGCCTGCGGAATGGGCTGCGGCTCCTGGGACATTCGCTCCGACTCCACCTGCCACTGCCAGTGCGTCGGCATCGACTGGACGTCCGCGCGCTGCTGCAAGATAGGGCTGGAGTGATGCCAAGACCCAGCCTGGGGCACCGGAGAGCCCCACCTGGCCTGCTGCCCCTGCCTCCCCCTCGCCGTGGGCCCTGGCACAGAACCATGCTGTGCCCTTTGTGCCCAGTGCAATGAATAAACTTGGATCTGGGTCTGTTGAGGCTTCTCTGGCTCTGTTCTTCCCCTGCCCTCCCAGAGTTTGGTACCTAGGCAGGAGCGCTGCCAGCTTTTTCGCCGCCCTAGGCGGCGGAAGGTCCCGCCCCCGAAATGCCGCCACCGACAGAGGCGGCGGAAGGTCCCACCCCCAAAATACCACTGACGACCGGGGCACCGGCGCCCCCCAAATGTTAGCGCCCTAGGTGACCGCCTAGGTCGCCTAATGGGTTGCGCCGGCCCTGTACCTAGGGCCAGAGCACGAGCAGGGGGCACAACTCTGCCTCCCTCTCCTATTTCCCCCAGAGAGGCCTCTGTCCCAGATCTGTTGGGCTGCCCCTGTTGGCGACTCTCCAGATCGCTACAAAGGTCCAGACACTGAACCCCCAAAGTGCTCTGAGCTTCCTGGGGTCTCAGCAGGCTGCAGGGCTGGTGTCTGCTGTGTCCTGTGGGGCACATTTCCTGGGCACTGACTCTGTCTGTTACCCCTTCACAGAAACGGAGCCCCACAGCCCACCTGCCTTAGGCCCCCAGGCCCAGCAGTGACCCCCAAGTAGCCCAGTAGCTTAAACCCCCCCTTCTCCCAGAACCCCCCCTGAAGGTGAGGGCCGGCTTGGTTCCCCCTTCCAGGTGCCGGGTGGTCAGTGTAGCACGGAGCGCACAGACCCCGCGCACAGGGTTCTCGCCCCATTGCTCTTCACGTAACAGAGCCCAGATCATAAAGGAAACAACCATCCCCCACTGCAATGCCGCTTGCCAGCTCACCTGTCCCTTGGGAGCCCTTCGGGGTCTGTCTGGGTTCCGGTCGCAGGGTCCCCCCCACCACATTAATATATTGAGATATACCTATCTCATAGAGCTGGAAGGGACCCTGAAGGGTCATCGAGTCCAGCCCCCTGCCTTCACTAGCAGGCCCAATTTTTGTTCCAATCTTGCCCCAGATCCCTAAGTTGCCCCCTCAAGGGTTGAACTCACAACCCTGGGTTTAGCAGACCAATGCTCAAACCACTGACCTAGCCCCCCCCCCATTGGGGTTCTGCAGCAACTGAGGGGGTCGCTCTGGG
Source organism: Platysternon megacephalum (assembly GCA_003942145.1). NCBI lineage: Eukaryota > Metazoa > Chordata > Testudines > Platysternidae > Platysternon > Platysternon megacephalum. The sequence goes on along the minus strand of QXTE01000608.1, from coordinate 23,178 downwards.
GACCCCCTCCTCTTTAGCTGGTGAAAATGTACAAAGACCCAAAACAGATCAGCCTCGGCCCTTTGTAACCTTCCAGTCCTGCTGTCACCTGCCTCAGCCTCCCCCCGTGATCCCAGACCTCGAGCAGGTGCCTTCGTCACCAGGCCACCCCCTCCCCAGACGAACCCCTGGGAGCCAGTCTATTGACTAGGGTGTTTGTAGTAGAACAGAGGATCATCCCGAGTTAATGACCCTCAGGATTAGGCCCATTTGTACATGCAGGTATCTGATTTAGGCCAGTTAGGATCTGGGCCTCTGGAAAGACACCGTGTCTGGGTTTAGTGACATCAGCTGAGGTCTTTAAGTCAGGAGGGGACGTTGCTATGAATGGTATTACGGTAGCACCCAGGAGCCCCAGTCAAGGGCCAGGACCTCATTGTGCCAGGTGCTGTACAGACCCCAGAGAAGCACATACATGAAAGGAGCCCAGCCCCAGAGAGCCCATGTGGGCCAGCAGCATTCATGCCGGGCCAGCACAGGCTCTGCCCTGACACAGCTCAGAACTCACCTGCCCCCGTAGAGCACGCTGGGTGGTGCTGGGACAGGCTGCGCTCTGTACAGGAGCTGAGGGAGGGCTGTTGGCTCCGGTGTACAGAGGGCAACTGAGGCCCAGCTCTACGGCGGCACTGGGGGGCATGACGCTGAGCATTGTAGGGCCTAGACATTCGCTGGAATAACGAGGTCGTCCACGAGGCCTGAGTCAGGCGCCCAGGCTGCCCCCTTGATGGATGGGGGAGAGGTGCCTGAGAAGGGGAGTAACAAGAGCCAGCAAGCGAGGCGGGAGCCAGCCAATGGGAAATGCCGAGGAGAAGGCTGTGTGCTAAGCCCCGCCCCTCTCCTGGAGGTCTGGGCCCAGGGCCATGTCTACACTGCAGATTCTTGGGGGGAGGGATAGCTCAGTGGTTTGAGCATTGGCCTGCTAAACCCAGGTGTGACGGTACCTCCCATAAGGCATTGTGGGAATATGACATAACTGGAATATGTTTTGTGTTGCCCGTGCCAGGTACATATCTCTGTAAAGGTTATGGTCTACTATATCTATTCATCCTATTTGTACACATATATCATTTTGTACTTGAGATTAAGAATATGGATTGTATACTTGCTTGCTTAAGGTTTGTGAGGCATTTGGTCAGCCTCTTTAGGAAGGAATTCACTAGGTTAAGTACCCGGTCGGGGAACAATGCATCTTGGAATGCTCCAATCCACATAAGAAGTCTTCCTGGAGACATGCAAGATACCATGTGGGTAATGGCTGCTACCTGCAAGTCCTGTGTCATGCATGGGCATGTGACCTGCCCATGTGATTCCGAATCTCCCTTCTGTGACTGGATTCTACAGAGGGTGAGGAGGGGGTCTCCACCCACAAGAGACAGTCTATTTAAACCCGTGGGAGACCCCTCCATTTTGTCTTCAGCTGGCTAAAGAAGAAGCCTCTCCACCCCCCCAGGATACTTGAAGGAAAGGACTGTAACTACAGGGGGTGTGAGTGATTGCTGGACCCAGGCTAAAAGAAGATTAGCCTGTAAAAGGGAACATTTTGGAACTGGTGAGGATCTTATCTATATTTAGTGTAATTAGACATAGATTTGCGTATTTTATTTTATTTTGCTTGGTAACTTACTTTGTTCTGTCTGTTACTACTTGAAATCACTTAAATCCTACTATCTGTATTTAATAAAATCACTTTCTACTTATTAATTAACTCAGAGTATGTATTAATACCTGGGGGAGCAAACAGCTGTGCATATCTCTCTATCAGTGTTATAGAGGGCGAACAATTTATGAGTTTACCCTGTATAAAGCTTATACAGGGTAAAACGGATTTATTTGGGTTTAGACCCCATTGGGAATTGGGCATCTGAGTGCTAAGGGCAAGCAGACTTCTGTGAGCTGTTCTCAGGTAAACCTGCAGCTTTGGGACAGGTGGTTCAGACTCTGGGTCTGTGTCTGGAGCAGATGGGTGTGTCTGGCTTCAGCAAGACAGAGTGCTGGAACCACCGGTAGCTGGCAGGGAGAACAGGAACAGAGGTAGCCATTGCACATCAGCTGGCAGCTCCCAAGTGGGTTTCTGTGATCCAACCTTCCCAGCTCCAACGCCGCAGAGCCTTGCCTATGTCCCTGTTCCCCATTCCCCAATTCCCTGTTGCCCCCCTTAGAAAGCATGATTCCAATTTCCCTTCCACTTCCTGTTTGACTCCAGTTTATATAGTAATAGTCTCAGCTATACCTTAACCAATCATTTTACTGAAATTTAACTAACCAATCCTAACGGGGGGTGTAATGGGGATGGATAGATAGGTCGGGGGGGGTAGGGGATGGATAGATAGATATGGGGGGTGTATGGGGATGGATTGATGGATACGGGGGCGGGTTGTTGTGGGGTAAGGAGGGCGGGCGTGGGGCTTTCTCTGTACAGTGTCTCAAGCACCTGCCTCCTTTCTGCTTGTTCCTGTGAAGCCCTTGAAACGCTCTGGCTTGTTACCTGCAGCCTCTCCACAGCAGCCTGCCAGCCCCACCCTCAGGCAGTCCTGTCCGTGCTCCAGCCCCAGCTTGCTGAGCTCAGCCGGCTGGGGCTGGGGGCCAGAGCTGCTGCTGGGCTCTGCGGCCTGTGGGTCCTTCCCCAGCCATGTGATGTGGGGGGCAGCTGGTGTTTGGTAACCCTGATCCAGGCTGTGCCCCTGGGACCAGCCCTCCTGTACCTCACACCCTTATTGCAGGGTATGGGGCAGAAACAGAGGGCCAGATCCCCAGCTGGTGTAAATCAGTGTCGCTCCACGGATGACAGGGGAGCAGACTTACCCCACCAGGGCTCTGGTCGTGATTCTTTGGCACAAGGGGAGCAGCCTCCTGCACCCCAACTGCCTGCCCAAGCCCGGAGCGCCGCCCAAACCCGGAGCCTCCTCTGGCACCCAGGAGCACTGCCAGCTTTTTTGCCGCCCTAGGTGGCGGAAGGTCCCGCCCCCGAAATGCTGCCCCTGACAGTGGCGGCGGATGGTCCAGCCACCGCGGTCGCCGCCCCCCAAATGTTAGCGCCCTAGGCGACCGCCTAGGTTGCCTAATGGGTTGCGCCGGCCCTGCTGGCACCCCAAACCCCTCATCTCCAGCCCCTCCACAGAGCCTGCACCCCCAGCCGGAGCCCTCACCCCCCGCACCCTAACCCCCTGCCCCGGACCAGAGCCCCCTCCCACACCCTGAACCCCTCTGCCCCACCCCTAGCCTGGAGCCCCCTCCTGCACCGCAAAACCCTCATCCCTGGCCCCACCCCAGAGCCTGCACCCCCAGATGGATCCCTCACCCCTCCTGCACCCCAACCCCCTGCCCCAGACCAGAGCCCCCTCCCACACCCTGAACCCCTCTGCCCCACCCCCCATCCTGGAGCCCCCTCCTGCACCGCAAAACCCTCATCCCTGGCCCCACCCCAGAGCCTGCACCCCCAGCTGGAGCCCTCACCTCCTCCCGCACCCCAACCCTCTGTCCCAGCCCAGTGAAAGTGAGTGAGGGTGGGGGAGAGCGAGTCACCAAGAGAGGGGGGAATGTAGTGAGCAGGGGTAGGGTCTCAGGGAAGGGGTGGGGAAGGGGCGTGGCCTCAGGGAAGGGGCGGGGCTAGGGTGTTCGGTTTTGTACAGTTAGAAAGTTGACAACGCTGCGAGACGCTGAATGACCCAACTGCCCCAGAGCTGGGAAAGTGAGTCCACGCAGGTGGGCAACAGGAGAGACTCAGGGGGCAACCTGGACATGAACGTGCGCTGCTGCCCTACGGAGGGGAAGGCTGGGCCCATGGGGAGGGCACTTGCTAGGCCTTGGGGGACCCAGGGTCAATTCCCTGCTCTGCAGCAGCCTGCTGGAGTGATTTGGTCAGACTCTGGCCCAGAGCCACTGGAGGAGCTGAGGGGCCCCAGTCCCACGTTTAGGTACCGCTGGGCTATTCTGAGGTGGGTCTCGCTCTTGCTCTCTCTCTCTCAATCTCTCCTACTGAAGTTGTTCCACTTTAATTAATAGTTGAAGAATTAAATAAATTGGGCCAGACCACAAGCAAGACTCCCTCTATAGCCCTTAGCCACGGCACACGCCTGCGAGGTGGTAGATCCCTCTTCAAACTCCTTCCCCACATCAGGCAGAGGGGGGAATTGAATCAGGGGGCACCCCCCATCCGAGCTGAGTGCCCTGAGCCGTGAGCTAAAAGAGAGCAGGATCCCCTTCCCCCCATGTGTTCGGTGGGTAGTTCATCAGCCCCTCAGCACACCCTATGGGATTGGCCCCACGCCCATGAGGCCAGCAGCTGACTGCACAGCTGCTCTGGGTTGGTAGCTCATTAGGAGACAGGTGCCGCTGTGCCCTGCAGTGAGGGAAACAGCACTGCCGTCCCCCACAGGAAGTGTCCACACCATGGCGCCCCACCACCACAGCATAGAATATCAGGGTTGGAAGGGATCTCAGGAGGTATCTAGTCCAACCCCCTGCTCAAAGCAGGACCAATCCCCAGACAGATTTTTGCCCCAGATCCCTAAATGTCCCCCTCAAGGATTGAACTCACAACCCTGGTGTGACAGGTTGGATCACAGAAACCCACTTGAGAGCTGCCAGCTGATGTGCAAAGACTACTTCTGTTTCTATTCTCCCTGCCAGCTCAGTGGTTTCAGCACTCTGTCTTGCTGAAGCCAGACACACCCATCTGCTCCAGCACAGACCCAGAGTCTGAATAACCTGTCTCAAAGCTGCAGGTTTACCTGAGAACAGCTCACAGAAGTCTGCTTGCCCTTAGCACTCAGATGCCCAATTCCCAATGGGGTCTAAACCCAAATAAATCCGTTTTACCCTGTATAAAGCATATACGGGGTAAACTCATAAATTGTTCGCCCTCTATAACACTGATAGAGAGATATGCACAGCTGTTTGCTCCCCCAGGTATTAATACATACTCTGAGTTAATTAATAAGTAGAAAGTGATTTTATTAAATACAGATAGTAGGATTTAAGTGATTCCAAGTAGTAACAGACAGAA
>QXTE01000608.1:4507-17844 GCA_003942145.1 Platysternon megacephalum | reverse complement strand
AATGGAGATTCGGAATCACATGGGCAGGTCACATGCCCATGCATGACTCAGGACTGCAGGTAGCAGCCATTACCCACATGCTGCCTTGAACGTCCTCAGGTAGACTTCTAATGTGGATTGGAGTCTTCCAAGCTCTTTTGTCTGTTAAGTGCCCCCTGACTGAACACCTAATTTGCACATTCCTTTCCCAAGAAGTCATCAAATGTTCTAACTGAGGCCCCTTAGAAATCAAGCAATCATACAGCCAATGTTCATAACTTTGAACACACAAATGGTGCCTGCATACAACTAGGGTGAACATAACCAGTAGATCATAACCTTTACATAGATATGTTACATGGCCTATGTAGCAAAACCCTATTCCAGTTATATCATACATACATTTGTGAGCCCCTTTATGGGGTTCACTGTCACAGGGGACGCAGGGTAAACGCTCTGCGGCGTCGGAGCTGGGAACGGGGACGCGGGGTAAACGCTCTGCGGCGTCGGAGCTGGGAAGGGAGACGCGGGGTAAACGCTGTGCGACGTCGGAGCTGGGAAGGGAACACTGGGGAACAGACTCTATCGTTGTATAGAGATAAGCCCAACTGGTGTGAAGGGCTTCAGAATATGCGTGCTTGGAAACTAACCCCAATAAACATCACATTGTCTGCACTTCGGACTTCTGGTCTTTTGCTGCTTGCTGTCTGCGTGACAAGAACCAGGGAAGTGGGAGGGTGAAGGGAAACCCCTCTAACACCCATTACACCCCCATATCTATCTATCCCCTTACACTCCCTATATCTATCTATCCATCCCTGTTACACCCCTGTATCTATCCATCCACCCCCTCTACCCCCGCATCTATCTGTCCATACCCATACACCCCCTGTATTTATCCATCCCCATACACACACCCATATCTAAACATCCTCCCCCATACACCCCTTGTATCTATCCATCCACATTACAGCCCCATATCTATCCATCTACGCCATACACCCACCGTATCTATCTATCCATCCCCAGACCCCCCCCCCAGATCTATCTATCCTTTTATACCCCTATAGCTATCCATCCCCATTACACCCCTGTATGTATCTATCCATCCCCATACACACCTGTATCTACCCGTCCATACCAATACACCCCCCCGCCATATCTATCTATCCATCCCCATACATCCCCGTATCTATCTATCCATTCCCATACACACACACCCAGATCTGTCTATCTATCCCCTTATACTCCCATATCTATCCATCCCCATTACACCCCTGTATCTATCTATCCATCCCCATACACACCTGTATCTATCCGTCCATACCCATACCCCCCCATATCTATCTATCCATCCCCATTACACCCCTATATCCATCCCCATTACACCCCCTGTATCTATCTATCCATCCCCATACACTCCCCCAGCTCTGTCTATCTATCCCCTTATACCCCCATAAGTATCTATCCCCATATACCCCCATATCTATCTATCCAGCCCCATTACACCGCCGTATTTATCTATCCAGCCCCATACACCACCATATTTATCTATCCATTCCCAATACATCTCCATATCTATCTAGCCATCCTCTTATACCCCCGTACCTATCCATCCTCCTACACCCCCGTATCTACTCATCCATCCCCATACACCCCGAATCTACCCATCCATCCCCATACACCCCTGTATCTATCTATCCATTCCCCATACATCTCTGTATCTATCTACACATCCTCTTACACCTCCATACCTATCCATCCCCATACAATCTATCTATCTATCTATCTATCTATCTATCTATCTATCTATCTATCTATCTATCTATCTATCTATCCATCCAGTACCGTGGCTAGCGTTGACTTTCGGAGAGTTGCACTGTGGGTAGCTACCCCACAGTTCCCGCAGGTTGAGCTCCCAATGCCTGATGGGGCAAAAACATTGTTGCGGGTGGTTTTGGGTACATGTCGTCAGTCACCCCTCCCTCCGTGAAAGCAATGGCTGACAATCGTTTCGTGCCTTTTTTCCATGCAGGCGCCATACTGCTTTCAGCAGACGGTGCAGTAGGACTGCTAACCATCGTCATCCAACCACCGCTTCTGCTGCAACTCTGCTCTCCTGCTTGTGTCTTGATAGCGAATTTCTCCATGTTGTCTATCATGGGCTCCCGGGAACGTGTGCTCTTCCTCGGGAAATGTGCGCAGTGCTAACCGTCGTCCTCCACCACTTCCACTGCAATTCTGCTCTCCTGCTGCCATGAATCCACCTCGCAGGTCCTCTCGTCGTTCGGTATAAATATCTATTCTTGTGGCATCCGTCGTCATCCACCACTTCCACTGAACTCTACTCTCCTGCTCTCCTGCAGACGCCACACCATGGCAAGCATGGAGCCCGCTCAGCTCACTGCTGCTGTTGTGAGCATTGTAAACACCTTGCGCATTATCCTGCAGTATGTGCAAAACCAGAACCTGCAAAAGCAGGCGAGGAGACAACGACAACGCGGTGATGAGAGTGATGAGGACATGGACACAGACTTCTCTCAAAGCACGGGCCCTGGCAATTTGGACATCATGGTGGTAATGGGGCAGGTTCATGCCGTGGAACGCCGATTCTGGGCCCGGGAAACAAGCACAGACTGGTGGGAGCGCATAGTGTTGCAGGTCTGGGATGATTCCCAGTGGCTGCAAAACTTTCACATGCGTAAGGGCACTTTCATGGAACTTTGTGACTTGCTTTCCCCTGCCCTGAAGCACAAGAATACCAAGATGAGAGCAGCCCTTACAGTTCACAAGTGAGTTGCGATAGCCCTGTGGAAGCTTGCAATGCCAGACAGCTACCGGTCAGTCGGGAATCAATTTGGAGTGGGCAAATCTACTGTGGGGGCTGCTGTGATCCAAGTAGCCAACGCAATCACTGAGCTGCTGCTATCAAGGGCAGTGACTCTGGGAAATGTGCAGGTCATAGTGGATGGCTTTGCTGCAATGGGATTCCCTAACTGTGGTGGGGCGATAGACGGAACCCATATCCCTATCTTGGGACCGGACCACCTTGGCAGCCAGTACATAAACTGCAAGGGGTACTTTTCAATGGTGCTGCAAGCACTGGTGGATCACAAGGGATGTTTCACCGACATCAACATGGGATGGCCGGGAAAGGTACATGACGCTCGCATCTTCAGGAACTCTGGTCTGTTTGAACAGCTGCAGCAAGGGACTTACTTTCCAGACCAGAAAATAACCGTTGGGGATGTTGAAATGCCTATAGTTATCCTTGGGGACCCAGCCTACCCCTTAATGCCATGGCTCATGAAGCCATACACAGGCACCCTGGACAGTAGTAAGGAGCTGTTCAACTATAGGCTGAGCAAGTGAAGACTGGTGGTAGAATGTGCGTTTGGACGTTTAAAAGCACGCTGGCGCAGTTTACTGACTCGGTTAGACCTCAGCGAAACCAATATTCTAATTGTTATTGCTGCTTGCTGTGTGCTCCACAATATCTCTGAGAGTAAGTGGGAGACGTTTATGGAGGGGTGGGAGGTTGAGGCAAATTGCCTGGCCACTGATTATGCGCAGCCAGACACCAGGGCGATTAGAAGAGCACAGCAGGGCGCGCTGCACATCAGAGAAGCTTTGAAAACCAGTTTCATGACTGGCCAGGCTATGGTGTGACAGTTCTGTTTGTTTCTCCTTGATGAAAACCTGCCCCCTTGGTTCACTCTACTTCCCTGTAAGCCAACCGCCCTCCCCTCCCCCCTTCGATCATGGCTTGCAGAGGCAATAAAGTCATTATTGTTCCAAAATCATGCATTCTTTCTTAATTCATCACACAAATAGGGGGATAATTGCCAAGGTAGCCCGGGCGGGGTGGGGGAGGAGGGAAGCACCGGGTGGGATGGTGGATGAGGGGAGGAGGGAAGGACAAGGCCATACTGCACTTCAAAACTTATTGAATGCCAGCCTTCTGGGCAGTCCTCTGGGGTGGAGTGGTTGGGTGCCCGGAGCCCCCCTGCATTCTTGGGCATCTGGGTGAGGAGGCTTTGGAACTTGGGGAGGAGGGCGGGCCGTTACACAGGGGCAGCAGCGGCGGTCTGTGCTCCTGCTGCCTTTCCTGCAGCTCCACCAGACGTCGGAGCATGTCAGTTTGCTCCCCCATTAGCCTCAGCATTGCATCCTGCCTCCTCTCATCTTGCTCCCGCCACCTCTCATCTCGCTCCCACCACCTCTTATCTCGCTCGTCCCTCCTGTCCTCGCATTCATTTTCTGTTTTCCTGGACTCTGACATTGTTTGCCTCCACGCATTCTGCTGACCTCTTTCAGTGCAGGAGGACTGCATGAGCTCAGAGAACATTTCATCGTGAGTGCGTTTTTTTCGCCTTCTTATCTGTGCTAGCCTCTGGGACGGAGATGATAGGGGGAGTGTTGAAACATTTGCAGCTGCAGGAGGAAAAAAAGGGGGAGTAGTATCTAAAAAGACACATTTTAGAGAACAATGGGTAGACTCTTTCACGGTGAACCAAGCTCTTAACATTACATAGCACATGTGGTTCGGTACAAGGTTGCATTTTGCCTCTTATATTGAGGGCCTGCCAGTTTGGTGTGAGAGATCACACACACAGGGCCGGGCAACAGAATTCAGCTTGCAGGCAGCCATGGTAAGCCTCAGTCTTTCGGCTTCTTCAACCTTCATAACATGTGGGAATGGTTTCAAACAGCAGCCCCCTCCTTTCCCATACCCAGCCCTCCTTTCCCATACCAAATGGTTGGCCATTTAAAAGGAGGGGCTGTACTGGCTGCAAATGCATCCCAAGTCTTCAGGGCAAATTAATCATTAAACACACTTGCTTTTAAACCATGCATTATATTTACAAAGGTACACTCACCAGAGGTGCCTTCTCCGGCTTCATGGTCCAGGAGCCCGCCTTGGGAGGGTTTGGAGGGTACTGCGTCCAGGGTGATAAACAGTTCCTGGCTGTCGGGGAGAATGGTTTCTCCGCTTGCATGCTGTGCGCTATCCTCCTCCACCTCCTCATCTTTCTCATCTCCAAAATCCTCATCCCTGTTGCATGAGACTCCCCCCTTGCAGGGGTCCACGGACAGGGGTGGGGTAGTGGTTGGGGCCCCCCCTAGAATTGCATGCAGCTCATCATAGAAACGGCATGTCTGGGGCTCTGACCCGGAGTGGCTGTTTGCCTCTTTGGTTTTTTGGTAGGGTTGCCTGAGCTCCTTAAGTTTCACACGGCACTGCTGCGGGTCCCTGTTATAGCCTCTGTCCTTCATGCCCTTGGAGATTTTTTAAAATATTTTCTCATTTAGTCTTTTGGAACGGAGTTCTGATAGCACGGATTCATCTCCCCAAACAGTGATCAGATCCAGTACCTCCCGTTCGGTCCATGCTGGAGCTCTTTTGCGATTCTGGGACTGCATGGTCACCTGTGCTGATGAGCTCGCCACGCAGGCCAAACAGGAAATGAAATTCAAAAGTTCCCGGGGCTGTGTACCTGGCTAGTGCATCTGAGTTGAAAGTGCTGTCCAGAGCGGTCACAATGGAGCACTCTGGGATAGCTCCCGGAGGCCAATACCATCGAATTGTGTCCACACTACCCCAAATTCGACCCGGCAATGTCAATTTCAGTGCTAATCCCCTCGTCGGGGGGGAGTAAAGAAATCGATTTTAAGAGCCCTTTAAGTCGACAAAAATGGCTTCGTCGTGTGGACGGGTGCAGGGTTAAATCGATCTAACGCTGCTAAATTCAACCTAAACTCGTAGTGTAGACCAGGGCTCAGTTGCTAGGGTCAGTGGTAACTGCAGTCAGTGTCTGGTGGCACTCCTCACTGGGTGGGACAATTGGTGGAGGTCACGAACTGGCTGAGGCAGTTAAGAAGAGCTAGAAGGAGCACTGCAGGGGACGTACTGGGAATCGCGGCCCGCAGGAGCTCTAAATGCAATTGATCTGGAGGTGGTGCAGAATAAAGTGGGTGTAGTAGGAGGGGCACTGGAATATTTGCATATCCTGTTAATCTCTTCACTGCAAGCATTAGGCCTATTGGGGTGCTTGGAGGCTAATCTGGCACCCAGGGCAGAGCAGGGCACCTCGCTCCCTCCCACGGAGGGAGGAATAGCTCAGTGGTTTGAGCAAGGTTGTGAGTTGTGAGTTGTGAGAGATCACACACACAAACCCCTCATTCCCAGCCCCACCCCAGAGCCCGCACCCCCAGCTGGAGCCCTCACCCTCTCCCACATCCCAATCCCCTGCCCCAGCCCAGAGCCCATGCTAGCAAGACATGAATGCCCCTGGCCCATGTGGGCTCTCTGGGGCAGGGTTCCTTTTGGTTACGTGCTTCTCTGGGGTCTTACAGCACCTGGCGCAATGGGGTCTGGCCCATGACTGGGGCTCTTGGTTGCTAAACCCAGATGCGCATTGTTCCAGAGGCCCAGATCCTAGCCCGCTCCTAATTGGCCTCTCCCCTAACTCAGATATCTGCATGTGCAATGAGCCAAAGCCTGCTCTCTGCCTTAGCCCTGCACCTCCACCGGCCTGGATACCGCTTGATGGGCAACTCGGAGAAGTCATTCAACAGGCAGACAACTGGGGGCAGCTTCTGGCCTAGCGTTTGGCCCTGGGGATCTGCGGGGCTGGGACTAGCAGGCACCATCCAGCGGTGTGAGCACGGGGGAGTAGGAGAGCAGCCGGTGGGGAGAGCTGCACTGGGCGGCACGCTGTGAATTCAGTGCGAGGTGATGAACTCTCTGTATCTTTCCCAAGCTGCAAACTACTTCTGGAATGGGGGGCCAGCTGCTGTCTCTGTTGTGCTTTTACCTCCATGCTGGACTGACGCTCCAGGGGCCAGTGGCAAAAAGCTGACAGCTGAGGGTTGTTAGCTCGGGATGATCCTCTGTTCTACTAGACACCCTAGCCAATAGACTGGCTCCCAGGGGTTTATCGGGGCAGGGGGTGGCCTGGCCACGAAGGCACCTGCTCGAGGCTGGGATCACCGGGGGAGGCTGAGGCAGGTGACAGCAGGGCTGGAAGGTTACAAAGGGCCGGGGCTGATCTATTTTGCGTCTTTGTAGATTTTCACCAGCTAAAGAGGAGTGACTCCAGAGTGACCCCACCCCCCACCCCGCTGCTGCAGGATCCTGACAAGGTAAAGGGGACCCTGCGACCTGAACCCAGACAGACCCCGAAGGACTCCCAAGGGACCGGTGAGCTGGAAAGCAGCATTGCGGTTGGGGGATGGTTGTTTCCTTTATGATCTGGGCTCTGTTAAGTGAAGAGCAATGGGGCTAGAACCCTGTGTGCGGTGTCTGTGCGCTCCGTGCTACACGGACCACCCGGCCCCTGGAAGAGGGAACCCGGCCGACCCACACCTTCAGGGGGAGTTCTGGGAGAAGGGGGGGTTAAGTTACTGAGCTATTTGGGGGTCAGTGCTGGGCCTCGGGGCCTAAGGCAGGTGGGCCGTGGGGCTCCGTTTCTGTGAAGGGCTAATAGAGTCAGTGCCCAGGAAATGTGCCCCAGAGGCCACAGGAGACACAGGAGACACCAGTGCTGCAGCCTGCTGAGACCCAGGGAGGCTCAGACCACCCAGGGGGATTCAGTGTCTGGACCCCCGTAGCGATCTGGTGAGCCGCCAGCAGGGGCAGCCCAACTGTATCTGGGACAGAGGCCTCTCTGAGGGAAATAGGAGAGGGAGGCAGAGTTGTGCTCTGACTCTAGGTACCAGAGTCTCGGAGGGCAGGGGAAGAACAAAGCCAGAGAAGCCTCAACAGACCCAGATCCAAGTTTATTCATTGCACTGGGCACAAAGGGCACAGCATGGTTCTGTGCCAGGGCCCACGGCGAGTGGGCGGCAGGGGCAGCAGGCCAGGTGGGGCTCTCCGGTGCCCCAGGCTGGGTCTTGGCATCACTACAGCCCTATCTTGCAGCAGCGCGCGGCCGTCCAGTCGATGCCGCCGCACTGGCAGTGGCAGGTGGAGTCGGAGCGAATGTCCCAGGAGCCGCAGCCCATTCCGCAGGCACAGCCCGTGGGCTTGTACCCTGTGGGGGGATGGGGGAGGTGGGTTAGGGGAGCAGCTGGTGGCAGGATGGGAGTCATGGGGGGCATCGAGGTGCCCTGCTGTCTCCTCCTCCCCAGCACCCAGGGCAGAGCAGGGCACCTCGCTCCCTCCCACGGGGGGAGGAATAGCTCAGTGGTTTGAGCAGGGTTGTGAGTTCTATCCTTGAGGGGGTCATTTAGGGATCTGGGGCAAAAACCTGTCTGGGGCTTGGTCCTGCTTTGAGCAGGGGGTTGGCCTAGATGACCTCCTGAGGTCCCTTCCAACCCTGAGATTCTATGATTCAAGCAAGGGAGGTCAGTGAGACGTCCCAGGGGTCTGGCCCAGGGGCCCACACTGGTCCCAGCTCCGCAGCATCCAGTGCCCGCAGGGACTCGGGAGTGGTGCGAATGCCGTTGCTCCAGGCACTGGGCAGCTCATGTGCAGGGGGCCCCAGGCAGGCTGGTGGCCCATCGCTGCCCCAGCTCCACACCTGCCCAGGATTGCAGAGGGGGTGGGGTCCGTGCCACAGGGGCCCCTCCCTCCTTGGGCCTGCGGGGCACTCGGGAAAGTGCTCTCACCTGCTGGGCAGGAGACAAGTGCCCCACGTGCCGAGACGTCCTGGCAGAGTAGCTTGGCTTTGGCCAGGGTGGAGGACACTGCAAGGCAAGAGGCAGAGTTGTAGCCAGCAGGGCAGTGGGTGCGGAAAGGCTGCCCCTCCCCCCAGGCTCAGGTGGAGAGAAGCTGCCTCTGCCCCAGCTGTTACCTGGGCAGGTGTAACCCACCCAGCCTCACTCCATGTGACGCTCTGGCTCCCCCGAGTGGTGTCTGGGCTACATACAGCCGCAGCGCCTGGAGCTGGGTGCTGTAGCTGAAGCAATAGATGCTCCTGGCCTGAGATCTGGACGTCTCATGTTTGATGCCAGTTGCCCACAGCCCCCCAGAAGAGTGTTACCCAGGGGAAGCCAGACCCCCCCAGCAAGACACCCCCCACCCCCCCCCCCCGGGCTGTGAACAAAGGGCAGGGATGGAGGTAGCAGAAATAATTCCTGGCTGCTTCCCCCAGCCAATACACCCCTAGGAGCTGGAACTGGGGGAGCTACCGCACTCCCTGGCTTGAAGAGGATTCCATCATATACAGTTTTTACAGTGGCTCTCAGCTCCTCCACAATACAAATTGTTCCAGCCCCCCTGAATGCAGCCATGTCCGGGTGAGCAGCAGCCTCGGTCTGGGTTCAAGCCCCTGCTCTGCCACAGACTTCCCGTGTGATCATGGGCAAGTCACTGACCTCTCCAGCCCAGATCTACAAAGGTCCCTTGTTTTTAGAGACCCTGTGAGCCACGTAACTGCCACTCGGCCGCTCCCCGTGCACCTGGCACCTAATGCACCTGGTGCCCAAGTGTTTGCAGTAAGAATACACTGGAGAGGGTGCGGGGGTCAGAAGTTGCGTGGCAGGGAGGAGGAGAGACAGGTACAGCACAGACTCTAAATGAGCCAGTTTGGGAGGAAAACCGTAGCTTTGGCAGCTCCCAGCACATGACGAATTGCAAAGCCAGCTCCCTCGCCCAGTCTGGGACTCAGAGCAGAGACTGCCAGAGCTTCGCCTTTCGCTGCAAAGTCCCATCCCCCGACCTCCCCTAGCTGTGACTCCCCATCTGTGGGAGAGGCGCCCCTGGGTCAGTTACCTATGGAACTAATCGCTGCCTGCACCTTCAGATCGACCACATTGTCAATGATGCACTGAGCACCCGTGTGGTATGCGGGCACCAGGAGGGCGAGCAGCAGGAACACGGCAGCCTTCATCACGCCGGGTGCTGAGCTACCTGCAGGGGAGAGACCCGGCTGACACGTGAGACCCCAGGACAGGAGCACTCTGGAACCCGTGGCTGGAGCCGAGGTGCACACAAGGCAGCGGAGTGGGGCACAGGCATGAGGGAAAGCCACAGTGCCAGGGAAGGGGGTGAGGGTCAGAGTGGGGACAGGCAGGCCCAAGGGGGCAGGGGATGTTGGGAGGAGAATGTGGGAGGCTGGAAGGGATACTGAGGGGTGGGGGAATGTAATGCAGCAAATAGGGGAAAGGAAGGAAGGATTTGGAACAGGAAACTGGGAGCGTTTGGTGGGTGGGGAGGCAGGCAGGATGGTAATGGGGTGGGGGTTATTGGGGAAGGCTGGAATGGCACCCCCATCCTAGGGGCTAGCAGAGCAGGACTGCATCCAAGCTGCCAGTGGGGACCATGTGCACTGATGGTTGCATTTTCAGGCTGAAATCAACACACACGACATACACACACACGGGAAGGGTTCTCCCGCTAGAGGTTTGGACCCTTAGAATTAGCTCCTTAGAGAACTGATCCCCCCCGATCCCTCCCCAAAACAATATTACAGTCCCCACAAAAAGAGCCTCCTCTCCATGCTCCAAGCTGCAGCTGTTTCTCTCGGGGCACAACTGTAAACCGATCTGGTGAAAGCCGTGCGAATTGCAGTGTGGACACTCTTAATCTGATGGCATCTCCATTGGTAAGGGATTGACTTAAGCTAAACTGACATACGTCTAGTGTGAATCAGGTTAAGGACTGGGCTACGCACCAGTTTTTCAATGAGTTATCCGTTACAGACTGATCTGGTTCACGCCATGTCCCCCCTGGGGTGGATGCAGCTATAATAGTATAAAAGCATTTATAGCAAAAGAGCTTTTTAGTAATCAGTAAATCGGTAAATCGGTAAATCAATGCAAAACTGTGTTTAGACGAGTCCTTATGGGTTTAAAACCAGATTTACATTGATTTAGTTTAAGGGTAACATTTTCACGTGATTTAGGATTCTAACTCCAACTGACTTTCAGTGAGATGAGGCTCCTAGAGGCCAGATGGCCAAAGACATTTAGGCACCTAAAGATGCACATTGACACCTAAGTTACTTTTGAAAATGGAATGTTGGTTCCTAAAACCCTTAGCCACTTTTCAAATCATTATCCCAAGCCAATCCCTTGCTGCATGGAGAGGAGCTTGGTTCACATTGGATTAAGAGCGTCCCCACTGTGACTGGAACCAGACTAACTCCATCAGTTTTGAAAGCCATTGAAAGTTACACCACTGCCACCCTGACTATGGCCGAGGCCCCAGGGAGCTGGGCACATGCAGGAGCTGTGTCCCAAAATCTGCCCCAAGGCTCAGTCTGGAAAATCCCGCCCGACCAACGGTACAAACTCACCTTCTGGCACAATCTTGCAAGATGCTGCTCCCAGTTCACAAGCTGCCCCTTTATATAGGAGCCAGCTGGAGCAGGTGGCGAAATCTTCCATCCCATTGGCCGCTTGACAACTGACTCCCCCTTCCCACAAGTGTGGGGCAACCCCAGGGCTGTTCCTAGGAAAGAATATTTCTCTTGTAACTTCCCTATTTGCTCATCCCCTTCCCAGCTGTTCATTGCCAGGGCCAAATTCTCCCCTGGTGTAACTCCATTACATTGGAGGCGTTACACCAGCGTAGGCTTTGGCTCTCAGGGTCTGGACAGACCTGGGTCTCCCCCTCTGTGGGAATTTCCGGGGTATTGTAAGGGGCTTGCTGGAAGGCAGAGCCACTCTGGGTTTGGCACCAGCTACCTGCAGATTGGAGACTGATAAGGGGCGGGCTGCGCTGCAGCTGGAGGTGTAATTAACTTTGCTGGAGCTAACGAAGTGAAAACAGCAGTGTAGCCTCAGTGGTGCAGGAGGTGGGATGGGTCAGCTGCCCCATGCATGTACCCTGGGTCCCGGACCGGATCATACTCTGCTGCGTGGCCAGCCCATCCCGCCTCCCGTGCTGCCGTGGCTACATACCTGCTCTAGCCCGTTAGCTCAGTCGGTTCCTGAGCTGGAAATTACACCTCTGGCTACAGTGTAGAGGCAAGTGCCAGAGATGGGTTGAAAATGCATCAGCAGGATTTGTAGCCCAGCACGGGGCTGGGCTGGGCAGGGAGGGCAAACATGCAATCAGAGCCCAGCTTTCTGACCTCTCTCTAGTTGCTAGTGTGAGCCCCGTCTCACAGAGCTTAAGCCAGGAGGGACCATCAGACCATCCAGTCTGTGTAGCACAGGCCATTGCACGTCACCCACATGTCCCTAATGCTGAGCCCAATGACTCCTCCTAGACAAAAGCATTTCAGCCCTCGGGTAACTCAACTGGTGCAGAAAACAGGAGAGATCGAGGTGCTGCCAATGGCTGAGGCCCCTGCAAGGCAGAGAATTGATTAGGGGAGATGCCCAGCTGCTCCCAGCAGGCGATCCATGCCACATGCTGCAGAAGAAGAAAAAACACCCCAACGTCCCTGTGGGAATCGTCCTGATTAACTCCAAACCTGGGGTCTGCATGACCTTGAGCATGGGAGCAAGAGCCACCAGCCACAGACCTGAGCGCCATCCTCCCAGCCTTGGGGTGACCAGCACCTTGAGGCACCACTGCAAGACTCACAGCCATTCCCATGGTAGCGCTGGGCCACTGGCACACGTAAGCAACTAGCCTGAGCTCTCATAGTCTAATGCACTGTACCGGCCTGTGTGCAGACACGGAAGGAGAGACAGTCCCTAATATAATAATATATGGAGCTACACCTATCTCATAGAGCTGGAAGGGACCCCGAAGGGTCATCAAGTCCAGCCCCCTGCCTTCACTAGCAGGACCAATTTTGCCCCAGATCCCTAAGTGGCCCCCTGAAGGATTAAACTCACAACCCTGGGTTTAGCAGGCCAATGCTCAAACCACTGAGCTATCCCTCCCCTCTTCCCCAGAGAGCTCACACTCTAAAGAGACAAAGGGCTTGAGGGGAAACTGAGGCAAAGAGAGGGGAAGTGACTGGCACAAGGTCACCTGGCAGGGCAGTGACATAACAAGGAACAGAACCCAGATCTCCTACAGACTAGAGACCTAGTGGCTAGGCAGCAGTTCTGCAGAAAAGGGCCTAGGGGCTACAGTGGATGAGAAGCTGGATATGAGTCGAAAGTGTGCCCTTGTTGCCAAGAAGGCTAACAGCATTTTGGGCTGTATAAGATGGGGCATTGCCAGCAGATCGAGGGACGTGATCGTTCCCCTCTATTCGACATTGGTGAGGCCTCACCTGGAGTACTGTGTCCAGTTTTGGGCCCCACACTACAAGAAGGATGTGGAAAAATTGGAAAGAGTCCAGCGGGGGGCAACAAAAATGATTAGGGGGCTGGAGCACATGAGTTATGAGGAGAGGCTGAGGGAACTGGGATTGTTTAGTCTGCAGAAGAGAAGAATGAGGGGGGATTTGATAGCTGCTTTCAACTACCTGAAAGGGGGTTCCAAAGAGGATGGATCTAGACTGTTC
>QXTE01000607.1:172533-196025 GCA_003942145.1 Platysternon megacephalum | reverse complement strand
CTTGCAAGTCTGTGCTGGCTGCTGCTTCAGGCCCAAGCGGTGGAAATAGGGCATGGCAAGCAGCTGAGTCCCAGAGGCAGGAGCTGAGGCAGATGGTAAGTGGCCAGTGGGGCTGGTGGAGGGGGCAGCGGTGGTGTGGGGGACATGGATGGACCATGGGGCAGGCTCCATGCCACACCCTCTATGTCCCCACAGATACAGTCAAGATCCCCACCACAAGAGCACAGGTTAAAAGTTACTCAGTCCTTAGAAGGCCCCCTCTGCGGTGGTCTGCAGAGTTCCTGTGTGCTCCCCCAGCAGCAGACGATCCTCTTCTTCCTCCTCCTTGAGGCTCNATAGGAGCAGCAGCAACTGGGGGTGGGGGCACGAGCCAGCCAGCAACCAGGTAGCAGAGGAGGGGATGGAGGGTCTGGTCCAGACAAGGGAGTAGCTGTTGGAGCAGCAGGGAGAGCCCAGGGCCTAGCAGCACCAGCAGGCAGACCAGAAGCAGCAGCCCCCTCCCTCCCTCCAGGTCAGAGGGCTATAGGAGGGTGGTGTGGAAGGCAGGTATCTGGTCGAAGTAAAACACACTGGAGAAAGGTTTCTGTTCTCTGAGTAACCAGGGTAGAGGCTACCCCAGAGCAGTCAGGAAGGTGCAGGAAGCTGGTGGTACGAGCTGGGATTAAGAAGGTGTGTTGTGGGAAGACTGGGAGAAAGAAGATGCGCAGTAAACGACCCAGGAGAACAAGTGTGGTCAGGTACCTAGGAGGGGCCGTTTGGGGAAGTAGCCCAGGAAAGGGCTATAGCTCTGGTAGTATAGGAAAACTACCTGTTGCCAGTGCCATTAGGGTTCCGGGAACCTGGAGAAGAGGGTGGGCCTGGGTCCCCCCCAGCCCACTCCCCACACACCTCTACACAAACGCTTCCTGAAGGAAGACGGACTAAAGAGGGTTCTTACACCAAAGCCATTGACTGGCTGATGATGAAGGTGGATCAGTAAGCTGTAACCCTTGCCTCTAGGAGGGGAGAGAGGCTACATTGCGGGTCACAGCAAACCTGTGAGACAAACACTAACCGCTTGGAAGTGCAGGACCCACCGAGGCAAAGCTGGTGCTCTGCACAACAGGCACAGTGAAAGTAAACCAAACTGTTTTCTACAGCAGCATGGCTCAAAGGCATTGGCCAGTATGGACTATATTGTCTTCTTTGCTTCTCTGTCCTAATCTAAAGACTTTCCAATGCTATGTTTCAGTTGACTAATAAACCCTGCTCTGTTTTAAAAGTCTGCCCAGTGTCACAGCAAAAACTTGCTGTGGTGCATTGCAGCATGAGTGAGGAACAGTCTCTGAACAGGAGTGTTGTTCAGCTGGACCTGCTGGCCAGAGCTCACAGGGTGAAGTAGGAGTGTTGAAGCCAGAGGCTCAGTCTCAGGTGTTGAAGCTCCATGGCCTGTCCTTGTGGAAGAGTGGGACCCCTTGGGGATCTAGTGCACTCAAGGGGCACCTCCCAAGGACTGTTTAAAAGCCAGGGCATTGCACAGATCCTATGGATCCATGACTGTGTGCCAGAGGTTAAGCCTTATGGGGAAAAAATATAAAATAAGAAAAGGATCTAAATACGTATTTACCATCGCCCCCTCATCAGTCCTCCTGGGAATCCCTGATGGGTTCCGAAGTGTATTAAAAACCTTTCTTAAAGGGTTACCACTTGGATATCCGGTCATGTCAGTTTGTATCCCCAAAAGACCCCCCTCGGTCAGCTCAAACTCAGCTGTTTCTCCCCAAAATGTCTTAAAATCAAACACTGCCCCTTTCTTCATAGGGCAAAGCTTCAAAAGCTGGAGATCTGCATAACTTACCTTGAGATCTGGTATTCATCACCCTTAGTGACACCAGATTGCACAGGAAACCCATCCTTCAGCCCTCCCTGGTATCATCTGACCCATCTCAGCATCATAGTCTGTGAAGAATTCGTGCTTTTAAGGGCTGGCTCAAATATACAGATAACAGTCATAACTAGGTCCAGTGTTTGCTGGCAATGAAAACAGAGTAATTGACAAACATGAGCAATATATAATCCTTTATAGCCTGAAAGTGCATTGGGGGGAGGGCCCAGACACTGGGCATTGAGAGCATAGAGCTAGCTGTGTGCTGGGGAGATGGGGGCATGAACCAGCTGTGTGCAGAGGAGAGGTGCTGTGGACACAGCCGAGAGCAGCTGCGAGCGCTGTCTGTTCCACAGCATGATGAGGGAGCCTGGCATCCCACTGCCAAGTGCCCTGCCTGCCCAGGAGAAGCTCCACAGTGGTTTTGCTGAGCCCAGACTTGTATGAGGAGGGAAGAAATTAGCAGCAAGTCTCAACAGCAGCCAACCCCCAGCCTCTGCCCTGTGCCTTGGGGAGGAGTCAGGTGTCTCCAGGCAGAAATCTGCCCTGCCCACAGATCACCTCTGCCCTGCACCCTGGGGATGAGTCAGGAGTCTCTGGGCAGAAATCTTGGGGGTTGTGACCCTGCATACCCCACCCACCCTCTGTTCAGCAATTCCGGATATGAAGGATGATTCCAGAAATGAAGAGTAATTTCCGGAAAACACTGGCCATAGTCATAACATTAAATACAATAGTCTCAAGATCTACGCCTGTGTTCATCACATCTGTCCCTCTGCCTTCACATAGTTCACTCTGCTGGTGGGTTCTACCCCTTCCCCCATCTGTGTCTGTCTTTTCTATTTAGATGGTAAATTCTTCAGGGCAGGGGCCATCTACTGTTCTGGGTTTGTACTGTGCCTAGCACAATGGAGACCCACTGTTAGTTGGTCCTTAGGCTCTAAGGTAATGAATATGATTTATAATAATAACTACTGTCCTGCCACTTTGAGCCAAGGAAGATGGCCTTGAGATGTTGCTACTTAAAAATGAGCTGGGGTTAAAACCATAGAATATTTCTTGTGACAAGTATCCCACAAATTCCACTGACCTCCCTTGTTTTCTTTGTCTTGAGCAGGGTTTTCAGCTTCCAAACCTGATGTGATCTCGCAGCTGGAACGAGGGGTAGAGCCGTGGGTCCCAGACCTCCATGGCTCTGAGAAAAAAGTGCTCCCGAGAGCTGCCTGCACAGGTGAGGAATTGGTTAAACCAACTCAAAAACTGTCCATGAATACAGGAAACATTTGCCCTACAAAGACCTTGTGAGCTCTCCAAGTTCAGGATTGTTCCCTGCAGATGTGGAATCATTAGGCAGATGTCACTCATTGCTTCCCACCTATCCTGACTGACAACTGGCAGCAGGTCCTTCCGCAATGTTGCTTTCCCCTGAGCGTTCTGGTGAGATGCAGACCGAGAACTGATCCCTTTCTCTCTCCTCTGGAGAAGGGTTTGGGGAAAATCAGCTCCTGATAGGTTTGATCTCTCCCACACATATTTTGGAGGGAGGGATAGCTCAGTGGTTTGAGCATTGGCCTGCTAAACTCAGGGTTGTGAGTTCAATCCTTGAGGAGGCCATTTAGGGAACTGGGGTAAAAATCTGTCTGGGGATTGGTCCTGCTTTGAGGAGGGGGGTGGACGAGATGACCTCCTGAGGTCCCTTCCAACCCTGATATTCTATGGTTTGTTCATCCCTTTTTCCATTCCTGTCTCTAAGGCCTGGTCTACACGGGGGAGGTCGATCTAAGATACGCAACTTCAGCTACGAGAATAGCATAGCCGAAGTTGATGTATCTTAGATCGACTTAGATTGACTTACTTCGTGTCCGCGGCGCAGGATCAACGGCCGCCGCTCCCCCGTCGACTCCACTTCCGCCTCTCACCCTGGTGGAGTTCCGGAGTCGACGGGGAGCACGTTTGGGGATCGATGTATCGCGTCTAGATGAGACGCGATACATCGATCCCCGATAGATCGATCACTGTAGTGTAGACATACCCTGAGATTTCCTTTCTCTCCGGCACAGGGAGTGACCTATGTCTGGATTCTCTCTGTCTCCCATCAGGTGTTGGGATGGTGAGTGAGAACGAGGAGAAACCCCAGCAGGAAGATGCTGAGCAAGTAGAATCCCATGGAATGTTATCAGGAAGATCCAGAGGGAATGTTTCCGGGAGTTGTGCACTCCCAGAAAAAGCAAAAGCCTGTGAGAGTCAGCAGAGGCCAGAGGAAAACTTCAGTAGCCACTCAGACCTTATTACACGTGAGAGAATCAACTTGGAAGAGACACGCTCCACATGCCATGAGTGTGGGAAAAGCTTTGATGGGAGCTCTGACCTTTTCACACATCAGAGAATCCACACAGGAGAGAGACCCTACATGTGCTCTGAGTGCGGGAAAAGCTTCAAGCAGAGCGCTGTCCTTATCAAACATTGGAGAATCCACACTGGTGAGACACCCTACACATGCTCTGAGTGCGGGAAAAGCTTCAAGCAGAGCTCTACCCTTATCAGACATAGGAGAATCCATACGGGTGAGAAACCTTATGGATGCTCTGAGTGTGGGAAACGCTTCAGNTGTGCTCTCAGTGTGGGAAAAGTTTTAGTTGGCGCTCACACCTTAGCAGACATTGTAGAATCCACACAGGAGAGAAACCCTACACATGCTCTGAGTGCGGGAAATGCTTCAGTTATAGCTCAGTCCTTACCACACATCAGAGAATCCACACAGGAGAGATGCCTTACACTTGCTCTGCGGGCGGGAAAAGCTTCAAGCAGAGCTCAAACCTTATCAGACATAGGAGAAGCCACATGGGTGAGAAACCCTATGGATGCTCTGAGTGGGGGAAACACTTCAATCGGAGCTCACACCTTATCAGACATAGGAGAATCCACACCGGAGAGATGCTCTACACATGCTCTGAGTGCGGGCAAAGCTTTAGTCGGCACTCACACCTTATCACACATCAGAGAATCCACACAGGAGAGACACCCTACACATGCTCTGAATGTGGGAAAAGCTTCAATCAGAGCTCTGCCCTGATCACACATCAGAGAATGCACGCAGGAGAGACTCCCTATACGTACGTGCTCTGAGTGCAGGAAACGCTTCAATTATAGCTCAGCCCTTACCACACATCAGAGAATCCACACAGATGAGAAACCTTATGGATGCTCTTGAGTGTGGGAAAAGCTGCAAAGAGAGCTCAAGCCTTATTAAACATCAGAAAATCCACATGGGAGAGAACTATAATAAATGCCTTGATTAAGGCTGACCAAAGATTTTTTTTTTAAAAATCACATTTGCTAATTCCCACATAGTGATCTTTTCACCATCTTCACCGTGGTCTCTCAGCTCCCCGAGATGAGTTCATAGAATCATAGAATATCAGGGTTGGAAGGGACCTCAAGAGGTTCTAGTCCAACCCCCTGCTCAAAGCAGGACCAATCCCCAACTAAATCATCCCAGCCAGGGCTTTGTCAAGCCTGACCTTAAAAACCTCTAAGGAAGGAGATTCCACCACCTCCCTAGGTAACCCATTCCAGTGCTTCACCACCCTCCTAGTGAAAAAGTTTTTCCTAATATCCAACCTAAACCTCCCCCACTGCAACTTGAGACCATTGCTCCTTGTTCTCTCAGTTGCTTGCTTCTGCCTTTTGCAGCTCACCCTTCTTTGGGGTCAGTCCTGTGATCTTTTCTATCAACTCCTTTCCTTTTGAGTCGTAGGAGTGTGTGTCCCTCCAGCCAGGAATGTTCATCAGCTCCAGGTGGGAGAGAGAGGTTTGACCCCAACAAGCTACACTGAGGCAAAAACTACCTGGGCCTGACATCCACTAGGGCTGTACATGGCGTTGGCTGCTCAAGTTAGTGATCTTGGTGTAAAAAGACAATTCTAGTTGTAGAGCAGATGCAGCCCCGGTGCAGTGGTTGGCATTAGCTTCCCCCTCGACCTGACCTAAACTCCATCACTTCTCCTAGTCTAAACAAACCCTGAGCATCACGGTTCTACTGTCCCCCATTTCAGAGCAATTATTAGTCATCAAGTTCCCTCTTCGGGAACAAATTGTTTCATTCCCAGTTGCTCTGATGTTGCTTCAGGTTGTGCTGGAGACCAGATATTTTTTCTCACTTAAAATATATTAAACTATAACAAACAGCAGGAACAGGGCAGGGATAGGG
The DNA here is from genome assembly GCA_003942145.1 of Platysternon megacephalum. Lineage (NCBI taxonomy): Eukaryota > Metazoa > Chordata > Testudines > Platysternidae > Platysternon > Platysternon megacephalum. The sequence continues at coordinate 189,951 of QXTE01000607.1, read as the reverse complement.
AAAAATGGCATTTCATCCTCTGTAACAACAGAAGAAGATAGGGTAAATCAGAGGGATTTCCTTATTCGCCATCACCATCCCAATCCCCCTGTTGTTCAATTGGTTAGGTCAATATTTTTTCTAAAAGGCTGGGAAGAGGATTCCCTAGTAAATAACTTGGAACTAAGCAAAATACCCATGCATTTGGCTACTAAAGCAGTTGTGGTCACTCCTGAAGATATCTCCTTCTTAATCAGGTGCATGTTGCCTATTATTTGGGAAATGCAATCCCTATCTAGGTAGGGATGGGGAAAATGGAAGTGATATTTCTGTTCAGCTCACCCCTGGGAGATGCTGCAAATATGTAGAAAATGAAATCCATGTTGAATGTGATATAGCTGCAGAAAGATACCTATTTTTAATAGATACCTGACTTTTGGTGTTTTACAGCCGCACCTGAATTTAGTCCCTAATTTAAATCTGTGCCACCAGAGTAAAGAAATAAAAGGGCATATATGGGGGAGTTATAATACCTCACTATCACTACTGATATTTTTGTGTGGTTGGTGAAGAATTCTACACCAGAGAAGTGTAAAATTACTCCAAGTAAGGTCAAAGATTGGACAAGAACCCAGGTAGCAATTGCAGGTACTAGTGGTTGATTTTCACCCCAGAGATGGAAGCTATGGTGACCTGTGGCCCAGGTATACTATTTTTATAATGCTGCTCCCAAGTGGCATTGATCACACTCCTAAAGGACGCCATGATTAAATTGGGAACAACTTTTACCATTTGGATCCAAAGTTTCATGAAGCACAGAGAGAAACAGCTGATTCCTTCCAAGCCATTCTATGCCTATGGGTCCCAATCTGGCTGCCTTGCTGGACAAGAAGCACTTCCATGCTGGGCAAATGATGGTAGCCAATGAGGGAATGAATGTATCAGATTCCAAGTTCAGACTGCAGGATATATGAATGCTGAGTCCTGACTCTGTGGTTTGGTCTCTTAGTTTTGCTATTAAGTCTTATTTATTTGTATCACTTCTCCACCTCCTGCTACTTTGAAAGATTAGAAAGTGTGAAAATAGAGCACAGGTGGTTTTTCTCATGATGCAACCTTCCCATGTAGTGTGAGAGCCCTTCCGCCCACACTGATGGGAGAAGACCCCGGGAGAAATGAACTCACAGAAATGGAAGGCTCCTAGGTTACTGTAGAATGTGACTTCACACAAAGCTCACTGGATGGAAATGGGAATTAAGAGAAAACTGCCCTATAGGTTTATATTTTGTAATCATTGAATAAATTATCAGTGACAATGAAATTAAACATGAAGTTAATTAGTGTAAAGTAAGAGGCTAATTATGTGATAACTTTCAGTGTTACAATATAATTCAGGTTTTCTTCTAGTTCTCTCCCTGCCCCCTCCTACTATATAGGAAATTGTGGCTAATCCTGAAATTAAAACCTCACTCCAAAGGAATTAGAGTAGGGGAACATCTGAGAGAAATAGCATGTATGAAAATAGGGACCCAGTATAGACTGTAATTATTTCTATTTCAAATGGAATTTATTTTGATAAACTTTAAACTATTTTTTCTGTTAAAAGGAAAACTGCTTGAGATGAGATGTGTAACCTTTTACTCGGTTAGAGGGTAACAGCCACAGAGTTCCCCAATTCACTTGTTTGCTAAACAAAGACACATCGGGCAGGAGATGTCAGTATTTAAAATGGTGATGGCTGCATGATGATTTATTTTTGCAACCAGTTATTTTTATGGGTGCTGAGGCCCCTTTTCCTTTTGAGGCCAGCTGTTACAGCACAGCTGTTTAACCCTCAGGCCTGGCCATGGAAACCTCCCCATAATTGGCCTTATGTTTCTTTCATTTTTGATACCTTTGGGGTTCGCACGTCCACACTACATGCAGTTTACGACAGCAGATACTTTGAGAAAACTGCTGGGTTAAGCGGGGCTATTCCAAACTGATGTTGGCCCAAACTCTGCCTCACTTCATCTGGAGTGGGACACGTCTGTATCGAAGGATTAGTTCACACCAGATTTATCCGGAGACCTCGCGGGAGGTGTGGTAAGGTGGGGTAAGCTGGAATCTACAACAATAAAGTCAAAGGTAAGGGTGGAAGTCCTTCAGCTTTCAGATCAACAAGCCTGTTCTGTTCATTCCCTCTGAAGCATCTGGCACTGGTCACTCTCAGGCAGCATACTGGGCTAGATGGACCATTGGTTTGACCTAGTATGACCAGTCTTGTGTTCTTATGTAAGTCATCTAAGAGAGACTGACTGCCAGGCTCCCAGGACTGATCCCCTCTGGGGAATGAAGCACAACGGCGACAGGCTATGCAGCCTTCACTAGTCTCCCTGTACCTGAAAAGCCTGCAACCCGAAGTGCTGGGCCATCTATGCCATTACCTGGTTCCTCAACTGCAGCTCCAGTTCCTGCTCCAGGTGACTCCAAAGCCGAAGAGCTGCAGAGCTCCAACCCCTTGTCATCTTTGACATTTATTTTCCTTTTTCTATTTTTGTCTATTGTTTTTTATGGACGTGGAGCCTTCCAGCCTTTCTATTCGATTGGGGTGTAACAGTGTGACTCAGTTGATGTGAGTGTGTGAACACCTCTGAAATCTACACAGGGAAGATGCTAAGAAGAATAGTTCCCCAAATCTTAATAGCCTTAAAACTCTGCCCTATGAAATGACTGCATGCATGCTCTTTTCCCTATGGAAGCATTCCAAGGAATTGAGCTGTCAGATATACATTGTTCAGCGAGAGCTGTTTGAACTTCTTTTACTGCTGTCTCTATAAGGTCTGTCTCTGTTTTGGGGCGAGAGGGCGAGGAGAAGTATTAGCTATGCAATAGTGAAATCTAAGGAGAAAACTAAATGTAAGCAATAATTTGGTTTTGGTATTGAAATATTCAGCTGGCTAAATCTGGAATGCGCTGCCTGGGTGAAAATCTCTGATTGGGGTTTCGGCATCACTAAATATGGCCCTGGCTCCTTGGGTTGCTGTTTTAGGATTTATAAGGGTTGATTTTCTGCTGTTTTAATCTGATGGTTTGACTGAATTGACGACTTGATTCCAACGCAATATCCTTGTTAACTCGTCGATTTACTGATTTGACCTGAACTTTATCACTGTATTGTTTAACCCTTCGTTAGCTGAGTAGTATTTATAGTCATTTAGCCTTAGTGACGTGTGCTCTTGGTTTTATTTGTTCATGTTAATAAAACATGTAACTGGGATATTGAGTCATTTCTTTCAATAAGCAACAGGGGCTGGAACTGTGGAGAATGTGAGCAGAGATCAGCCACTCCCCATCTGAGCCTTCTCAGAGTCCTCTAAATTAACACGGTGTTTCCCAAAGGGGAGCAATGGAGGGGGCCTCTCTCTTAGCTCCAGCTGTGGCTAGGTGGGGAGGGAGAGCTCAGACCATCACAAAGGAAAATAAGCTCCCCTACCCAGGCTGTCAGGAATTCGGGGAGGGGGCGCAGTGTGTCCGAGTGAGGAGAGATCAGTGAGGTGGGGCTGATCTGAGTAGGGGTCAGGGGTCTTGCTCTGCAGTCACTGTCATGGCCATACCCAATCCGTACCCCAGTCTGGTTTGCCCAGGGGTTGGGCCTCGTCAGGCCAGGACGGGGTTGGAGGACTGGTTGGAAGGGCGGTAAAAGGTAGTGAACAGCTTGTAGATTTCAGCCAGCAGGGTGTTAACGGGACGTTGCTGAAAGAGGACAGGAGGAAGGTGGTGCTGGCAACTGTAACTGCGTCTCCTGCTTTTCAGAAGTTTGAGTTTTGCAGCTGTAGAGGTTCTGCAAGGGGCTAATACTGCACCAGACAACCTTAACTCTGCATTAAGGAAGTGTTTTGCCCTTTAATTAATACTGCTCCCTCAGTACTAACTGGGCTGTGAGGCTGACTCCAGAGCTAAATGCTTAGAAAGGAAACAATGAAAATATCCACTGTTCGTGACTCATTTAAAACACATCATGTCCCTCCTGTCTGCACTGGCAATGGTGAGAGGAAACAAGCCAAGTGATTCATTCCCTCGGGAGAAGTTTAACCACTTCCATTCTCTGTATCTTCACTATAAGGGAAAGGAACAAGAAAAGCAAATTGAGTTCACAGAGAGAAAGTGGCAGATTTCTTTTCTCTCCAAGGCCCTGAGAGCAAACCCTGTTCTCCACATGACCCTTTTCTTTATATTTAACTCCTGCCCATTGGGCTGGATTACTGCTAGTAACAAACCCTCGCTCTACCCCCTTCAGTGTCTCAATGTGGTTACGATTCGATGAGTAATGTCCGTCCTTTCCCCTTCAACCTGCCTCAGATAGAGATAAGGAAGTTCTCCCTCACCAGGTGCCCATGCCATGTGTCTGTGTGTCCACTACCATCTGTCCTTCCCCTGGCAATCTTCTCAGATCACTGCACAGGGAAGAGAGCTTAGTGCCTCTAACCATGCCTCAGTGGGCCACAGCTGAGAGAGCCAAATTCAGGACAAACTGCTGAGAAATAGGGCAGATACACCCCAAGGCTGGTGCCTAATCCCCCATAGAACATACCAAACCAGCAACAAAAGTAAACTTCTGCTTCACTACACCGGCTAACAAAAAGCCATAAAAGCAGTTTCCTTGGACATTCCAGTCCTTGTATGAACACTGAAAACACTAGACTTAGAAATGAATGGTTCTTTAAAACCAATCTCTTCAACTAAGAGGTTCTTCTGATCCCAAAGGACCAGCCACACACTCAGGTCAATATATAACTTAGATATTTCCCAAAAATCACATTGATGCCAATCCTTTAGTATCTAAATTCTAAAGGTTTATTTATAAAAAGAAAGAAAGGTGAGAATTAAAATTGGTTAAAGGAATCAAATACATACAGTAATTGCAAAGTTCTTGGTTCAGGTTTATAGCAGAGATGGAATAAACTACTGGCTTGGTAAGTCTTTGGTTGCTTCCAAATCACTGGAAGGTCCCCAGTCCCTTGGTTAGAATGCTCCCATTAGTATAAGTCCATAGTCCAGAGGTTTGAGCAGGAAAGAGACTGGAGCAGGATAGAGGTACAGTGGAGATATTTCCAGAGCCTCTTATAACTTCTGCCATGTGGAGGGAAACCCATTGTTTCAAAGTCCTCAACACAGCTAGTGGAAAATCACAGGTGAAAGATTGGAGCTTGGAGTCACATGGGCATGTCCTCATCCATGCCCGATTTTGCTCAATCATTGCAGGATGGATACTTTGCAGGATACTTCAGATGGAACGTTCACAGAAAACTCCATTCAGTGTAGATGGGCATCTCCCATGGTCCATTGTGAGTTAAGTGTCCTTTTGATGGGCCACTCACTTTGAATAGTCCCTCCAAGACATGCTGGCTAACTACCTTGTGGGCGTTACCTCAGGAGCAAACATATTTGAAATACAGGTATAGAGCCAATGCTCATAACTTCAAATACAAAAATGATACATGCATACAAATAGCATAATCATATTCAGCAAATCATAACCTTTTCATAGACATCTTACATGCCACATTTTGTACAAGATTTGTTGCAAATATATAACAGTGGTTGCAATAATGATCTATATGGTCATATTTTAATCAGATAACCTCACACCCCCAATGCAAAAGGGGTGTCCCAGACATTACTGAATGCATCCTAGGGACTCCCCTTCTTGACAATGCATCTGCCACTATATTTTACTTCCCCTTTATGTGAATTATGTTCATTGCATATTCCAGTAAGGCTAAACACACAGCAATCTGGAGTTGGTTCCCTAGGCCTTGTGCAGCCAAACCAGAGGGTCATGATCACTTAATACAGTGAACTCTCCATTGTACAAATAGGCCTAAAGCTGATTGACAGCCCATATGAATTATGCTACCATTGGAAAGGAATGTTATGCAATCATTTTTGCATAACATTCCTTTCCAATGGTAGCATAATTCTGTTCAGTGGGTGACAGTTTCTTGCTTAAGTATGCAATAGGATGTCTCCTACCACCTTCCCCTTCTTGCATTAGTACCACCCCCAGGCCAACATTGGAAGCATCTGTACACAGCAGAAATGGTTTTTTGAAATCAGGGCTGGCTAACACAGGTTCTTTGGCTAAGGCACTCTTTATGCTTTGGAAGCCCTGTCGCAGGCCTCTGTCCACACGACCTGGTCTGGTTTCCCTTTCTTTGTGAGGTCTGTGATGGGAGCAACAATGTCACTGAATCCCTTTACAAACCTCCTGTAACAGTTGGCCAGACCAATGAAAGATTGTGTGATGTTCTTGACATGAACTGTGATCGTATAGATCATTGTTGCAACCAAGGTCCTTTAGTTGCACCAAATATTGTACAAAGGTTGGCGTGTGAGGTGTCTATGACAAGGTTATGACTTGCTGGTTATAATTATACTAGCTGTATGTGTGTACCATTTTTGTATTTGAAGTTATGAATATAGGTTATGTACTTGTATCTCAAATGTATTTGATTCCAAGTAGCCTCAGTGATGCATTTGGTCATTCTTGAGAAAGAACTATTCTGAGTAAGTGCCCAATCAAGAAACACTTAAACAATGGACTTTGTGAGACGCCAATCCACATCTGAGCTTTCCCGGGAATGTTCAAACTAACATGTAAACAATGGTGTCAGCCTGCAAAAAGCTGAATCATTCATGGATTCATGGACATGTGATTTGTCCAGGTGGCTACAAACTCCATCTTGTTGCTGTGATTTTGCACAGAAGAACAAAAGGGTTTCTGCCCACAAGAGAGAGACTATAAAAGGCCCGGGAAGCCTCTCCATTTTGTCTTCAGCTGGCTCAAGAGATGGCCTCTCCACCCCAAAGATATGACTGAAGAACCTGGAACAAAGGACAGTAACTACAGGGATGTGAGTGATTTCTGTACCCAGGCCATAAACTAAAACTTTGGTCTGAAAAGGATTAGGCCCAGACTAGGAAGGAGTCTAGTCTGTGAAAGAAGCTTATTGGAACATCTCTAAGGGTGAGATTTACCTGTATTCAGTTTCTTAATGTATTAGGCTTAGACTTGCATGTTTTGTTTTATTTTGCTTGGTAACTTAGTTTGTTCTGTCTGTTATTACCTGGAACCACTTAAATCCTACTTTTTATACTTAATAAAATCACTTTTGTTTATTAATTAACCCAGAGTAAGTAAATAATACCTGGGGGAGCAAACAGCTGTGCATCTCTCTCGATCAGTGTTATAGAAGGCGGACAATTTATGAGTTTACCCTGTATAAGCTTTAAAAAGAGTAAAACGGATTTATTCGGGGTTTAGCCTCCCAGAAAGACTGAACACCGGGTGCTGGGAAAGTCCCTGATAACTGAGAGGCCGCTGGGCTAAGTGGATCTTAGTTTCTGTGAACTGCAGGGGGGCGTGGCCCAACCTCTTGGTCTGTGCTGAAGCCGACTGGTGTGACTAGCTCTGCAAGACAGGAGTGGAGGGAAGCCTTTTCTGGCAGGGGGGTTTGTTCTAAGTGGTATCTCAGCACACCTAGTGACAGTCTTGAGGGAGTTTCTGTGACCCAACCCGTCACAGAGTGGACCTGCTTTTTTGTTTTAGGGGCAGACCAGCTCTTAATGGCCTCCACTTTTAAGGGTTTGGGGCGAATCAACCCATTGCCTACCCCGTGTTGCAGGTAGGTCATCTCGGCAGCTCCCATTCTGCACTTAGAGACCTTGACAGTTAGGTTGGCCTCCCTGAGCCTATGCAACACAATTCCTATGTGATTGATGTGATCTTGCCATGAATTGCTGAAGATGGCTAGATTATCTATATAGGCCCTTGCAAAAGATTCCAGTCCCTGTAGGACCTCGTTTATGAGCCTCATGAATGTAGCTCCTGAATTCCGCAATCCAAATGAACATAAGAACGTCCATACTGGGTCAGACCAAAGGTCCATCTAGCCCAGTATCTGTCTACCGACAGTGGCCAATACCAGGTGCCCCAGAGGGAGTGAACCTAACAGGCAATGATCAAGTGATCTCTCTCCTGCCATCCATCTCCACCCGCTGACAAACAGTGGCTAGGGACACCATTCCTTACCCATCCTGGCTAATAGCCATTAATGGACTTAATCTCCATGAATTTATCTAGTTCTCTTTTAAACCCTGTTATAGTCCTAGCCTTCACAACCTCCTCAGGCAAGGAGTTCCACAGGTTGACTGTGTGCTGTGTGAAGAAGAACTTCCTTTTATTTGTTTTAAACCTGCTGCCCATTAATTTCATTTGGTGTCCCGTAGTTCTTATATCATGGGAACAAGTAAATAACTCTTCCTTATTCACTTTCTCCACACCACTCATGATTTTATATACCTCTATCTTATCCCCCCTTAATCTCCTCTTTTCCAAGCTGAAAAGTCCTAGCCTCTTTAATCTCCCCTCATATGCAACCTGTTCCAAACCCCTAATCATTTTAGTTGCGCTTTTCTGAACCTTTCCTCACATCTGTACACAGTATTCAGAATCTGGGTGTACCATGGATTTATATAAGGGCAATAAAATATTCTCCATCTTATTCTCTATCCCTTTTTTAATGATTCCTAACATCCTGTTTGCTTTTTTGACTGCCGCTGCACACTGCATAGACGTCTTCAGAGAACTATCCACAATGACTCCAAGATCTCTTTCCTGATTAGTTGTAGCTAAATTAGCTCCCATCATATTGTATGTATAGTTGGGGTTATTTTTTCCAATGTGCATTACTTTACATTTATCCACATTAAATTTCACTTGCCATTTTGTTGCCCAATCACTTAGTTTTGTGAGAGCTTTTTGAAGTTCTTCACAGTCTGCTTTGGTCTTAACTATCTTGAGCAGTTTAGTATCGTCTGCAAACTTTGCCGCCTCACTGTTTACCCCTTTCTCCAGATCTTTTATAAATAAGTTGAATAGGATTGGTCCTAGGACTGACCCTGGGGGAACACCACTAGTTACCCCTCTCCATTCTGAGAATTTACCATTAATTCCTACCCTTTGTTCCCTGTCTTTTAACCAGTTCTCAATCCATGAAAGGATCTTCCCTTTTATCCCATGACAACTTAATTTACTTAAAAGCCTTTGGTGAGGGACCTTGTCGAAGGCTTTCTGGAAATCTAAGTACACTAGGTCCACTGGATCCCCCTTGTCCACATTTGTTGACCCCTTCAAAGAACCCTAATAGATTAGTAAGACACGATTTCCCTTTACAGAAACCATGTTGACTTTTGCCCAACAATTTATGTTCTTCTATGTGTCTGACAATTTTATTCTTTACTATTGTTTCAACTAATTTGCCCAGTACTGATGTTAGACTGTAATTGCTGGGATCACCTTTAGAGCCCTTTTAAAATAATGGCGTTACATTAGCTATCTTCTAGTCATTGGGTACAGAAGCTGATTTAAAGGACAGGTTACAAACCATAGTTAATAGGTCCGCAATTTCACATTTGAGTTCTTTCAGAACTCTTGGGTGAATGCCATCTGTTCCCGGTGACTTGTTACTGTTAAATTTATCAATTAATTCCAAAACCTCCTCTAATGACACTTAAATCTGTGACAATTCCTCAGATTTGTCACCTACAAAGGACGGCTCAGGTTTGGGAATCTCCCTAACATCCTCAGCCGTGAAGACTGAAGCAAAGAATTCATTTGGTTCCTCCGCAATGACTTTATCATCCTTAAGTGCTCCTTTTTTTATCTCAATCTTCCAGGGGCCCCACTGGTTGTTTAGCAGGCTTCCTGCTTCTGATGTACTTTAAAAACATTTTGTGATTACCTTTTGAGTTTTTGGCTAGCTGTTCTTCAAACTCCTTTTTGGCTTTTCTTATTACATATTTACACTTAATTTGGCAGTGGTTATGCTCCTTTCTATTTACCTCACTAGGATTTGACTTCCACTTTTTAAAAGATGCCTTTTTATCTCTCACTGCTTCTTTTACATGGTTGTTAAGCCACGGTGGCTCTTTTTTAGTTCTTTTACTGTGTTTTTTAATTTGGGGTATACATTTAAGTTGGGCCTCTATTATGGTGTCTTTGAAAAGTGTCCATGCAGCTTGCAGGGATTTCACTCTAGTCACTATACCTTTTAATTTCTGTTTAATTAACCTCCTCATTTTTGCATAGTTCCCCTTTCTGAAATTAAATGCCACAATGTTGGGCTGCTGAGGTGTTCTTCCCACCACAGGAATGTTAAATGTTGTTATATTATGTTCACTATTTCCAAGTGGTCCTGTTATAGTTACCTCTTGGACCAGATCCTGCGCTCCACTCAGGACTAGATCGAGAATTGCCTCTCCCCTTGTGGGTTCCTGTACCAGCTGCTCCAAGAAGCAGTCATTTAAAGTATCGAGAAATTTTGTCTCTGCATTTCATTCTGAGGTGACGTACTCAGTCAATATAGGGATAATTGAAATCCCCCACTATTATTGAGTTCTTTATTTTGATAGCCTCTCTGATCTCCCTTAGCATTTCATAGTCACTATCACTGTCCTGGTCAGGTGGTCGATAATAGATCCCTACTGTTATATTCTTATTAGAGCATGGAATTACTATCCATAGAGATTCTATGGAACATGTGGAGTCATTTAAGATTTTTACTTCATTTGATTCTACATTTTCTTTCACATATAGTGCCATGGCAAATGGCAAAACTTTGAACTCATATAGGCTAGATTTCACTATGAAAGCGGATTTTTCTTGTGCATCAGCATCTAGGAGTATTTGCCAGTACCCCCTAGTCAGATCCAGTGTGCTTATGAACTTGGCTCCCCTCAGCGTGTCCAACAGATCCTCTATTCTGGGCGTGGGGTAAGGATCAGGCTGTGTGATAGCATTTAGCTTTCCCCACAAAATCTCATGGTCTTATCCTTTTTGGGCACCATCACAATAGGAGATGCCCAGGGGCTTTTGGACTGGGTAATTATTCCCATCGCCAACATGCTTTCCACCTCCTCCTGAATCCGTTTCTGCATCTCTCCCTTGGCCCTGTAAGCTCTGCTAAGAGCTGGGTGGGGACCTGCAGTTTGAATGGAGTGTATTATCCTACCAGTGAGCCCTGGTCTGTTTGAGAATGTCTGCCTATGATATTTTGATAGAGCTAACATTTCCTTTCTTTGAGTTGGAGTTAAACTCTCCCCCAGCTCAATGCTCTCCATAGGTGTCTCCTCCCTGCTTTCTGTAACCATATCAATTAAAGGGACCGACATTGTCTCTTCATCGGCACAACGTATCATATTTACAACTATTTCCCTTTCATGGTATGCCTTCATTCTGTTAATATGCACTGTCTGCACACTTCCCTTACCATGGGGTTTCCTCACATCATAGGTAATCTCATTAACCCTATCACCTCAAAGGGTCCATTCAAAATGCCTTGCAGTTTATTCTTCCTCACAGGATCTAGCACCAACACCATGTCCCCTAATTCAAACGCTCTTCCCTCAGCATCTCTAGCGCCTTCTGAGCTTTCTGGCTTTCCTTCAGATTCTGCTGAACCAAGTCCATCATCTCCTGCAAATTTTCCCTGAACTGGGTCACATACTCAGCCACTGGCTGTGCCGTCTCCTCAACATTTCCTTCCCAAGAATCATGAACCAGATCCAGGGGTCCCCTGACCTGCCTTCCATAGAGCAGTTCAAAGGGAGCAAACCCAGTAGATTCTTGGGGCACACTCCTGTAAGCATACAATAGATATGGCAGCATAACATCCTAGTCATTCTGGCACCTCTCTGCATACATTTTCAGCATAGACTTCAAAGTTCCATTGAACCATTCCACCAGACCATTTGTTTGTGGGTGGTAGGGAGCAGCTTTTAGGTGCTTTATCCCCACACAATTCCCATAACTGCTTAGAAACAACAGCCATAAAATGGGACCCACGGTCAGACAATATTTCCTTGGGGAAACCCACTCTCCTAAAAATAGTGAACAAGGCTGTTGCCACCATCTCTGCCTCAATATTAGATAATGCTACTGCTTCAGGACACCTGATGGCAAATACTACCAACACAAGGATATACTTCCTTCCATTCCTGGAAGGTTTTGGAAGTGGTCCCACAATATCTACAGAAACTCTGGCAAATGCTTACCCAATAATAGACCTTGCTAGGCCCCCTTAACCCTTTACGCTTCTGGCACAGCTCCTGCAATATTCTCTCACTGTCTTAAAAAGATGAAGCCAGTAGAAATTTTGCTTCAGCCTGTCACATGTTTTGCCTACACTCAGATGTCTTGCAAATGGACCGTCATGAGCTAATTTCAACAAGTCACTTAGATATCCCTAGGGTACCATGAGCTGTTTGCAAACCCCTACCTGGGATGCTTTCTCCCCCCAGGAGGTTCTCTATACAACAACCCATCTTGCATGAAAACTTGCCTCTCCCTTCCCCAGCTAGGACGACTTGCCCCTGAGCATCATTCCGGGCCCTCCCTAGGGACCCATCATTCTGCTGCACCATAATGAATTCCTTCTGTGTTTCATTCAAGTATAGAACCACTTCTGACACCTCAGACAAATTCTCAATTGGCCTAGCCTGAGAGACACTCTCTGTCTGTTCACAGTCTCCCTCACTGTCATCAGTCAGAGTATCCACCTCAGAACCATTCTTTCCTTGTGACCTGGTCATGACATTAACCTGGTCAGGCATATCTACTATGTTATTCCCTACCAAAACATCAGCCGGAATCAAGTCTCGGACACCAACCAATACCTCACCTTTAAATCCTTCCCACTCAAGGTGGATTTTATCCATCAGCAGTTTTACAGAGTACTCAGAGAGAGCTACTATAGATACACATTCCCCTGGCAGCCCATATTCTGACCAAAGTAATATCAGAGCCCGTATCTCGCATCCCCTACATTTTACCCCATTGACCTTTGCACCCTTTATAAATTTCTCACTTTCTTTCCATGCCTCAGTCCTAACATAATTTGAAGACTCAATTCCTTCTCTCACACCACTGGAGATTATTGAGTTAGCATTAACAACTGCAGTGCTTGCACCTGGACACAAAGTGGCCTTGTTGGGGTTCGTTTGGCCAGCCTGGGTGTTCAGAATAATTGGGTTGGCATTTACTGAGGAAGTTGAGGTTGCTGGCTTTGGGGTGCTCTTCAGGTTTGGGCAATCTGGCCTTATGTGGCCGGACATACCACAGAGGTGGCATCTAACCTGTTTACCTTTGGGGTAAGAGTTCCTTCTTTCTGGGCTCCCCTGAGCTCTATTAGACTTGGGGTTGGGTTTATTTCTAAATCCCTCCCTTCTTAAACTGGGGAGAATAGTGATTACTCTTCTCATGGGGTTTACACCCTTCTTGAACCCTATTTTGGGTATACGCATCCGCAATTTCTGCAGCACATAGAACGGAATCAGGTTCTCTCACAAACAGCTGCTCTAATATTTTCAGGAACAATGTCTAAAAATGGTTACAAAGTGATTAAATCCAGCAGTTTTTCAAAACTCCCATGTGCCTTTGCTCCCAAAACCCACTTTTTAACAAAACCCATCAGCTTATGAGCACATTCCACAAAAGTACAATCATTAGACATTTTAAACTTTCTAAACGTAACCCTGTAAGATTCAGGAGTGACCTTGAATCGCCTTAACACAGAATCTTTAAACAGGACATAATCTAAGGCTTCTTGTTTCCTTTAATTCATTAAATACTTCCCTGCTTTTCCAGTCAACCTGGTTAGCGGGATGGGCATTCGCTGTTCATCCGGGACCTCGTGCAGAACACATAGGCATTCAAAGGTGGACAAAAATTCCTCTATGCCTTCAGTATCTTTGTAAATGGGGCAAATCCTTTCCCAGGTTTTACTGTTGTGGAGGGGAAGTTGAATTCCAGGCTGCAGCGACTTTCTTTGCTCTTCCAATGTGAAAGTCACCAAGTGATTTCTGTTCCCTGAGAAAATCCCTATGGCAATTTGTATTAGTGGCCACTAGGGGAAAGCAGAAGCCACACTAAGAACAAAACCCTGAACTTTTCAACTATGTTTTTTCTGATCCCTTGAGCCAGGAAATGCTGGTTCCAAACTAGTTTTCACTGACCAAATAGTAGAAGCACAGGGTCTGGAACCACCAATCAAGTGTTACCATGGCAAAAGTCTCTATCTAAATGTGTATAAAAAATCTGTAAAACTTGTGTGAGTTAGAGTCTTTGTACCAAGGTGCAAGGCTCTCCTTTATTTTGCAAATAAAGTCTCTCTTTCCTTATCTCTGCCTATCTGTATTTGGCTCTCAGCTAGGCGGACCCGATATTTCGGTAACACCAAGACTTGAAGCTGAAATCTGGCAGATTCCTGTTGCATCTGGTGAGCCCTCTTCTCATCAGCCAACCGTTCCATGTGCCTTGCATGGGCTTCTTTCTCTCTTTCAGCAGCTTCCTTCTTTAATTCAGCCATTTTCTGTTCATGTTCAAGTTGCTGCTTGTTTGCTGCTTTCTGCATTTTAATTGCTTCTGCAGTATGAGGTGAGGGTAGTGTCCCTGCTTTCTGATCACTGGCCACTAGCAGGGATTTCAGTTCTTGTTCCCGGGCTTTTTTTTTTTTTTTAAAAAAAAGGATAGCCCCTTTTGTAAACACAAATCTTCCAGGGTTTTTCTGTCAAGGCCCTCATATTATCGTTGCTCACTCATTGTAACTACCAAAACTCTCAATATCAAAATGAAAATTGTGAATAGCGTGGGGTTCTGATCCAAAGCTTAATTGACCTGGTTCTGTGTACCCTAGCCAGGCTATGCCACTGTAACTGTGCCTTTGTGAGTCACAACTGAGAATACCAAATTCAGGACAAACTCTTGAGAAATAGGGCAGACACACCCCAAAACTGGGGGTTATTCTCCCATAAAATATGCCAAACCAGCAACAAAAGTAAACTTCTGTTTCACCACACTGGCTAACAAGAAGTCAGAAAAGCAGTTTCCTTAGGCATTCCAGTTGTTCTATCACCACCAAAAACACTAGACTTAAAGATGAGTGGTTCTTTAAAACCAATTTAATCAAATAAAAGGTTCTTCTGATCCCAAAGGACCAGCCACATACCCAGGTCAGTATATAACTCAGATCTTACCCAATAATCATGCGATTGCCAATCCTTTAGTATCTAAAATCTAAAGGTTTATTTATAAGAAAGAAAGAGAGTTAAAATTGGTTAAAAGAATTGAATAGATATAATAAATGCAAAGTTCTTGGATCAGGCTTGTAGCAGTGATGGAAGAAACTGTTGGCTTAAGTCAAGTCTCTGATTGCTTCCAAATCATTGGAAGGTCCTCAGTTCCTTGGTTAGAATGCTCCCATTAGTATAAGTCCATAGTCCGGAGGTTTGAGCAGGAAAGAGGTGTGAAAGTAGAATGAATTATATTGTAAAAATAGAATGGATTAAAGAAATGCTGTATGTTCCTTTAAGCAGGAATGAGGAATGTTGAAATATAGTTGTCAGGAAGAGAAACATTAAGATATAGAACAATGAGTCGCACCTAAGCTAATGGTGGGACATTAGCAGAAGATTGCTAAGAGTTAATAAGGAAATAAGATGTGTCTGGCCCCAGGAAAACTTATCAGCTTTGCTTCCTTTGTTTTCTTGTTAAGTTCACCCCCCTTTTTATCTGTATAAATAAGACAGTCTGAGTCTTATATGGTGCTCACATTATCTGGTTGTATTAGCACAGCGCTGCGCTAATAAAACAGAGTGGTCTATAACTAAAAACTGTGAGTCCTGATTCAACATTGACAGAGGCAAAATGGAGGTGTTTCCAGGGCCTTTTATAGCTTCTGCCATGTGCAGGGAACCCATTGTTTCAAACAAAGCCCTCAGCACAGCTAGTGGAAAATTACAGGTAAAAGATGGAGTTTGGAGTCACATGGTCAAGTCACATGTCCATTCATGATTTCGCTCAGTCAGAGCAGAGGCCATTACCTATACTTCAGATGAAATGTCCACAGGAAAGTCCATTCAGTTCAGATGGGTGTCTCCCATGGTCCATTGTGAGTTAAGTGTTCCTTGATGAGCCACTTAATTTGAATAGTCCCTTTAAAATGCACAGGCCAAATATCTTGTGGGTGTTACCACAGGAGCAAACATTTGAAATACAGGTATAGAGCCAATACTCATAACTTCAAATACAAAAATGATACATGCATACCAATAGCATAATCATATGCAGCAAGTCATAACCTTTCCACAGACACCTTACTTGATACACTTTGTACAAGATTTGTTCCACTTATATAACAGTGGTACCAACAATAATCTATATGGTAACATTTTAAACAGATTAATGTCACGGGGCAGAGGACTCAAAATATTCCCCCTTTTCTCTCTGCTTATGGTAACAACACCTGGAAGGACAAGGAACCACTGAATTGGGGGAGGGGTCCTGGCTAGAAGCATATGGTGAGAGAAACCTTTTGCTTTGAATTCACTTAGCTTATTATGTTAGGCATTATTTTTTACCTTTTATTTCTTTTTAAAGAATTCTGACTTGTATGCCTCATTACTTGTAATCACTTAAAATCTACCTTTCTGTGGTTAATAAACTTGTTTTATTGTTTTATCTAGATGAGTGTGTTTGGATTGAAGTGTTTGGGAAACTCCCTTGGAGATAACCAGATTTGTGCACATCATTTTCCATTAATGAAACAATGGACTTTATATGAACTTGAATTGTCCAGGAGTGTGCTAGGGAGTACAAGACTGTGACAGGGTCCCTGGGGTGCACCATGGAGTGTGGGACCACTGAGTCCTCCAAATGCACCAACCTGGGCTGCCTCTCACACGGTAATAGCCCGTACATCAGGTTCCGCTCAAACTGCCCCATCACCACAGACCTGTTTAGTAGTGAATGTGAAAGCACCCAGCCAAATTTATTATTAATGAAGCACAGTCCTAGTATCCTGTAGACCAGGGGTCGGCAACCTATGGCACACGAGCCGATTTTGGGTGGCACGCCGCTGCCTGCCAGTCCCAGCCCCACTCAGCCCCCCCGCCCACTGCTCTCCCCTGCGGGGGCAGGAGGCAGAAGCTTGGTCCTGCGGCAGCCAAGCTTCCCCCTCCCTCGCTTCTTCCCCCAGCATGGTGCTTTCTGATCGCCGGGGGGAAGGGGGCGGAGCTGAGCCGCAGCGTGCTTGCTGCTCCGTAGAGGAGACAGAGAAGAGGTAGGGTCGGGCCCTTGGGGAAGCGGGTGGAACAGGGCATATCCCTTCCAGCCCCCTGCCGTGAGCCGCTCAGGGCAGGGGGCTCGGAGCGCCCCCACAAGCCGAGCACCCCAGCCCTCACCCCTGAATCCCCCCCACACCCATCCTTCTACCCTGCACCTCCCCCACACCCAGCCTTCTGCCCTGCACCTCCACACACCCCAGCCCCCTGCCCTCACCCCTGAACGCCCCCCCCACACCCAGCCTTCTGCCCTGCACCTCCACACACCCCCAGCCCTCT
>QXTE01000607.1:137001-160000 GCA_003942145.1 Platysternon megacephalum | reverse complement strand
GCTTGGAAAAGAGAAGACTAAGGGGGGACATGATAGAGGTATATAAAATCATGAGTGATGTTGAGAAAGTGGATAAGGAAAAGTTATTTACTTATTCCCATAATACAAGAACTAGGGGTCACCAAATGAAATTAATAGGCAGCAGGTTTAAAACAAATAAAAGGAAGTTCTTCTTCACGCAGCGCACAGTCAACTTGTGGAACTCCTTACCTGAGGAGGTTGTGAAGGCTAGGACTATAACAATGTTTAAAAGGGGACTGGATAAATTCATGGTGGCTAAGTCCATAAATGGCTATTAGCCAGGATGGGTAAGAATGGTGTCCCTAGCCTCTGTTCGTCAGAGGATGGAGATGGATGGCAGGAGAGAGATCACTTGATCATTGCCTGTTAGGTTCACTCCCTCTGGGGCACCTGGCATTGGCCACTGTCGGTAGACAGATACTGGGCTAGATGGACCTTTGGTCTGACCCGGTACGGCTTTTCTTATGTTCTTATGTTCTTAACTCCACCCCCTCCCTGCCCCTATTGGATCCCTTCCCCAAATCCCCGCCCTGGCCCTGCCTCTTCCCCCAGCATGCCGCATTCCTCCTCCTCCCTCCCTGCCCCACGAATCAGCTGTTTTGTGGCGCAAGCGCTGGGAGGGAGGGGGGAGAAGCAGGATGTGGTGGTGTGCTCACGGAAGAGGCGGAGGTGAGCTGGAGCAGGGGGGCAGGGCGGGGCCACAGGGAGCTGCCGGTGAGTGCTGAGCACCCACCTTTTCGTGGGTGCTCCAGCCCTGGAGCACCCACAGAGTTGGCGCCTATGGATGCTTATGGGGAGTTCCTCCAAAGGGCAAGGAGCAGCATAAAGAAAGCACAGAACCATAGAAATGTAGGGCTGGAAGGGAGCTCAAGAAGTCATCAATTCCAGACCCATGTACTATGACAGGACCCAGTAAACCTAGACCATCCCTCACAGACATTTGTCCAATCTGTTATTTTAAATTTTCAATGATGGGGAATTCACAATCTCCCTTGGAAGCCTATTCCAGAGCATAACTATCCTTATAGGTAGAAAGTTTTTCTTAATATCTAACATAAATCTTCCTTGCTGCAATGTAAGCTCGTTAAGGACCTGACAGAAGAGATTTCTGAGTCATTAGAGATAATCATTGAAGGTGTCTTCAAGTCAGGAAGGCCTGATGAAATCAGCCAGTTCCTTAATCATTCTTGGGTGTAAGAGAATCCTGAGCCATTGACGATTATCTTTGAGGACTCATGAAGGATGGGAGATATCCCAGAGAACTGGAAAAGGGGAAACATAGTACCTAATTATAAAAAGGGAACAAGGACAGCCTAGGGAATTATAGACCAGTCAACTTAATTTTTGGTAACCAGAAAGATGATGGACAAAATAATCAAATAAATTGTAAGTGCGTGAAGAAAATAAGGTGAGACGCAACTGTCAACATACATTTGTCAAGGATAAATCATATCAAACCAACCCAGTCTTATTTGAAAGGGTAACAAGCTTTGTGGATGGGGAGAGCAGTAAATATGATATATTTTGACTTTTGGTACTGTTTCACATAACCTTCTCTTATGCAAATTAGGGAAATATAGCCTAGACGAACCTACAATAAGGTGGATGCACAACTGATTGGAAAACCATTATCAGAATGTAATTGTGAATGGTACATAGTCAAGGTGGAAGGACATATCAAGTGGGGTCCCCCAGGGGTCTGTCCTGGCTCCAGTTCTATTCAATATGTTTATAAATGGTTTCAATAATGGCAGAGAGAGTACACTTATAAAGTTTGCAGACAACACCAAGCTGGGAGGGGCTGCAAGAGCTTTGGAGGACAACATTCAAATTCAAAATGATCCTGACAAACTGGAAAAATGGCCTGAAATAAATAGCATGAAAGGCAATGAGGATATATGTAAAGTACTACACGTAGAAAGGAATGATTAACTGCACAAATACAAAACGGGAAAGGAGTGCCTAAGGATGAGTACCGCAGAAAAGGATCTGGGGATTGTAGTGGATTACCAACTAAATGGGATTCAACAATTTAATACCGTTGCAAAAAACTAAAACATCATTATGGCATGTATAAGCAAGAGTGCTATAAGCAAGACACGAGAAGTCATTATCTCACTGTACTCAGAATTGGTAAGAGCTCAGCTGGAATATTGTATCCAGTTCTGGGCAAAACACACTTTGGAAAAGATGTGGGCATACTGGATAAAGTCCAGAGGAGAGCAAATTCAAAAATGATTAATGGTCCAGAAAACATGACCTACGAGGAAAGACTGGGAAAACTGGGTTTGTATATTCTGGAGAAGAGAAAAAGGGGGACATGATAATAGTCTGCAAGTACATAAAGGGTTTTTATAAAGAGGAGGGTGCTTAACTGTTCTCCATATCCACTCGGGACCGGACAAGTAGTAATGGGCTTGAATTGCACAAAGGGAGATTTAGGTTAGACAGTAATAAGAATTTCCTAACTGTAAGGGTAGTTAAGCACTGGAAAAAAATTATCTAGGGTGGTTGTGGAATCTCCATAGAATCATAGAATATTAGGGTTCGAAGAAACCTCAGGAGGTCATCTAGTCCAATCCCCTGCTCAAAGTAGGACCAACACCAACTACAACACCATCATTGGAGATTTTTAAGAACAGGTTGGAAAAACACCTGTAGGGGATGATTTACAGAATACTTAGTCCTTCCTCAGCACAGGGGAATGGACTAGATGACCTATAAGGTCTCTTCCAGTCCTACATTTCTATGATTACTTGTTCTCCATATCCACTAAAGGTAGGAGAATAATTCATCACTATACTCTTAAGAACTGCCCTTAACATATATGAAGACTGTTTTCAGGTTCCCCCTTAGTCTTCTTTTCTCAAGACTAAACAAGCCAGGTGCAGCTACATCACATTGTTGACTAATATCCCATTTGTGATCAACTATAACCTCCAGATCCTTTTCAACAGTACTGCCACTTAGCCAGTTATTCCCCATTTTGTAGTTGTGCATTTGATTTTTCCTTCCCAAGTGAAGTACTTTGCACTTGCATTTAAGGAATTTAATCTTGTTCATTCAGACCAATTCTCCAATTTGTAAAGGTCATTTTGAATTCTAACCCTGGCCACCAGAAGACTTGCAACCCTTGCCAGCTTGGTGTCATCTCTAAATTTTAGAAGCATACTCTTAACTCGATTATACAAGTCATTAATAAAAACATTGAATAGTACTGGACCCAGAACATATCATTGTGAGACCCCACAAGATACATCATCTAACCTTCCAAACTTGACAGTGAACATTGGTAACTATTCTTTCAGGACAGTCTTTCAAAGTGTTGAGACTCTACCGAGATCAGTTCTCTCTCTCTCTTTTTTTTTTTAAGCACATAGAATATCAGGGTTGGAAAGGACCTCAGGAGGTCATCTAGTCCAACCCCCTGCTCAAAGCAGGACCAATACCCAGACAGATTTTTGCCCAGATCCCTAAATGGCCCCCTCAAGGATTGAACTCACAACCCTGGGTTTAGCAAGCCAATGCTCAAACCACTGAGCTATCCCTCCCCCCACATCACATGGGACTATGTCAAAAGCCTTACTAAAATAAAGATATGTCACATCTACTGCTTCCCCCCATCCACTAGGCCAGTAACCCACTGAAGTTAGGTTGGCTTGGCATGATTTCTTCTTGACAAATCCATGTTGGCTATAACTTATGACACTATTATTCTCCAGATGCTAACAAATTGATTTTTTTAAAATAATTTGTTTCAGAATCCTTCCAGGTATTGAAGTAAGGGTGGACTAGTCACAAAGTCCTTTTTGTTCCTGTTTTTAAAGACAGGTACTAAGTTTCCCTTCTTCAGTTTTCTGCGACCTCATCCCTCCTCCAGGTATACTTAGAAATAATTGCTAACGATTCCCAGATTGCTTCAGCAAGTTTCTTAAATATCCTAAGATGAATTTAATCAGGCCTGATAAGCTGAATGTATTCAAGTCATCTAAATATTCTTTAACCTGTTCTTTCCCTATTTTGGCTTGTCTTCCTTCCTCTTCATTGTGTTAAGTATCTGCTCACCATTTACCTTTTTAGTGAAGATGGAAGCAAAACAGGCATTAAATACCTGAGCTTTCTTGATGTCATCAGTTATTAGTTTTTCTTCCCTGCTAAGTAGAGGAGTTACACCTTCCTCTGTCTTTCTGTAGGCTCAGTGGTTCTCAAACTTTTGTACTGGTGACCCCTTTCACATAGCAAGCCTCCTCCTGAGTGCGACCTCCCCTTATACATTAAAAACACGTTTTAATATATTTAACACCATTAAAAATGCTGGAGGCAAAGTGGGATTTGGGGTGAAGGCTGACAGTTTGCGACCCCCCCTGTAATAACCTCACAACCCCCTGAGGGGTCCCAACCCCCCAGTTTGAGAATCCCTGCTTTAGCTCCTAATGTATTTATAGAACCTTTTCTTATTGCCTTTTCTATCCCTAGCTAGTTCCTTACCCTTTCTGATTTGTCCCTACATGTTTGTGCTCTCCTCCTACACTCCTCCCCACAATTTGTTCATGTTTCTATTTTTTGTAGGGTTCCATTTTGATTTTCAGGTCATTAAAGCACTCCTGTGGTGCTATCTTGGCCTCTTACTAATCTCCCTTTCTTTCCTTCACGTCAGGTTAGTTTGCAGTTATGCCTTGTCTCCTTAACAAACTATCAGCTCTCCTTAACTCATTTTTTCCCTTAGATTTTCTTCCCATCTGATTGTAGTTACCAATTCTCTTAGTTTGTTGAAGTCTGCTTTTTAGAAGTCCTTATTCTGCTGCTCTCATTCCTCAGAATCACAAAATCTATCATTTCATGTTCACTTTCACCCAAATTGCCTTCCACCTTCAGATTTGCTGCCAATTCCTTCATTTTGGCCATAATCAAGTCTGAAATGGCTATCCTCCTGGTTACTTCTGCCATTCTTTGGATTAAAAAGGTTGTCCCCAAATCACTCCAAGAATTTATTGGACATTTTGTGTTTGCTATATTACTTGTCCAACAGATGTCGGGTAGTTAAAATCAGACATGACTACTAGGTCTTGTCTTATGGATATTTATTTTATTTGCTCTAGAAATGCCTCATCCACATTCTCTTCCTGATATCATGATCTATAGTAGACCCCAACCAGGAGGTCACCCCTATTTTTTACTCCTGTTATCTTTACCTAATGAACTTCATCTGGTCTGCCTCCCACTTTGTTTTGGACCTGAGAACAATAATATATATATATATATTTTTGATCTATAATGCAACATCTCCTCCCTTTTTACCCTGCTTGTCCTGCCTGAACAAGCTAGACTCCTCTATACCAATATTCCAGTTATTAGACTTGATCCAGCAAGTCTCTGTATGCTAATTAAGTCATCATTTAGCTTATGTACTAATACTTCCAGTTCTTCCTCCTCCTTCCCCATACTCCTTGCATTTGTGTACAGATAACCTAAGATTTTGAGCAGATTTCCCCATTGATTTCCCTCTTGTTGCTCCTTTGACTTTACTTTAATTTTCCTGTCCATGAAGGGGCTTGTCTGAAAATTTAACATGATGGGCTGATCAAAAGTGGGATGAAAATGAGAGGTGACTATGCGTTATCTGATTAAAATATGACCAAAATCATTGTTGCCTCCACTGTTATATAATTGCAACAAATTATAAAAAGTATGTCAAATAAGATGTCAATAGAAAAATTATGATTTGCTGAATATGATCCTGCTATTTGTATACATGTATCATTTTTGTATCTGAAGTTATGAATATTAACTGTGTATCTGTATTTCAAATGTTTGCTCATGTGGTAACACCCACAAGGTATTTAGCCTGCACATCCTGAAGGGACTATTCATGTTAAATGGCCCATCAAGGAACTCACAATGGACCATGGGATGTGCCTAGCT
The DNA here is from genome assembly GCA_003942145.1 of Platysternon megacephalum. Classification (NCBI taxonomy): domain Eukaryota; kingdom Metazoa; phylum Chordata; order Testudines; family Platysternidae; genus Platysternon; species Platysternon megacephalum. Next base: position 154,057 of record QXTE01000607.1, on the reverse strand, counting down.
ACATTTAATGGACTTTCCTGTGAACATTCTAACTGGAGTATGGGTGATGGCCTCTACTATGACTAAGCAAATGCATAGACATGTGACTTGCCCATGTGACTCCAAACACGGTCTTGTTACCTGTAATTTTCCTCAGTGAGAACAATGAGTTTCACTTCACTTGGCAGAAGCTATAAAAGGCCCTGGAAATATCTCCATTTGGTCTCTTTCCTGCTCAAACCTCTGGACTATGGACTTATACTAATGGGAGCATTCTAACCAAGGATCTCAGGCACTTCCAATGATTTGGAAGCAACCAGAGACTTAACAAGCCAGCAGTTTATGCTACAAGCCTGATCCAAGAACTTTGCATTTATTGTATGTATTTGATTCCTTTAACCAATTTTAACTCTCACTTTTCTTTCTTTCTTTTTATAAATAAACCTTTAGATATTGGATACTAAAGGATTGGCAACAGCATGATTATTGGGTAAGATCTGAGTTATATATTGACCTGGGTATGTGACTGGTCCTTTGGGATCAGAAGAACCCTTCTGTTTGATTAAACTGGTTTTAAATAACCACTCCTCATTAAGTCTAGTGTCTGGGTGTTGAATCCAGGACTGGAATACCTAAGGAGCCTGCATTTCTGACTTCTTGTTAGCCAGTGTGGTGAGACAGATGTTTACTTGTGTTGCTGGATTCGTATATCTCATGGAAGAATAACCACCAGTTTTGGGGTGTGTCTGCACTTTTCCCCAGCAGCTTGTCCTGAACTTGGTATTCAGTGACATGTAAGGTAGGGATAAGCCATGAAAGACCTTGTCAGTGAAGATTAGCGGCTTATGCTTGATATGATGGAGATGGGGGAGACAGGGTCACCTGGCTCCGCTCCCATTAGGGTATGTCTGCACAACACCAGGGAGCGGGACTTTCAGCCTGGGTCCACAGACTTGTGTTAACGATGCTCAGGCTAGCACATTAAATATAGCTGTGTAGACACTGCAGCTCAGGCTCCCAAGCCTACCCCTGGTTTGAGAGACCGAGCTCCAGGCCAACTCCAACATCTACACAGTTACATATAGCCCACCAGTGCAAGTGTGCGGACCCAGGCTGGGAGGATCTCTCCCAGAGGCAGTGTAGACATACCCATCATGTGCTACTGCCTAGGCTTTGTTTTTAGCAAGGCTGATCCCCACAGCTCCACTACTCTGAGACAGGCCCTTCTGGAGACAGTACCCCTTTGTATCATGATGGCACTTCAGTGAGTCCAAATGATTTGAGACTCCTCCTAAACACCATCTCTTTTGGGGTGCTGCAGCCATAAAAAACGGTTACCTAGCTTTCGTAACTATTGTTCTTCAAGATGGGTTGCTCATGTCCATTCCATTCTAGGTGTGCATGGTCGGAGATTTTTGCCTTAGTGCTACCTGTAGGGTCGGCTGTGTCGCCCTCTGGAGTGCCGCGCTCATGCAGCAGAATATCAGGTGCCACCAGCCCTACGCCCTCTCAGTTCCTTCTTGCCGACAACTCCAACAGAGGGGCAGGAGGGCGGCTAATGGAATGGACATGAGCTACACATCTTGAAGAACAACAGTTACAAAAGGTAGGTAACCGTTTTTCTTCTTTGAGTGCTTACTCAGGTCAATTCCATTCTAGGTGACTCACGAGAAGTATCCTCGGAGGCGGGCTCGGAGTTCACAGTCTTGCAGCTTGCAGTATTGCCCTGCCAAAGGCAGCGCCATCTCACGCTTGCTGGGTAAGAGCGTAATGAGATGCGAACGTGTGGACGTACAACCAGGTTGCAGCCAGATTTCTTGGTTCGGCACCTGCACGAGGAAGGCTGCTGCTGATGCCTGCGCCCTAGTGGAGTGAGCCATCATGATAGTCAGCAGGGGCACCTTCACCAATTCATAAGAGTAGTGGATGCAGGCCGTGATCCAAGACGAGATTCTCTGGGCAGACACTGGGCAACCCTTCATCCTGTCTGTGACAGCAACCAACAACTGTGTTGACTTTCAGAACACCTTCGTTCTATCTATGTAAAAGGCCAGCGTCCGTCTGACATCCATGGTCTGCAGCCTGCATTCTTCATCCATCGCATGAGGCTTTGGACAAAAGACCGGTAAGTATATGTCTTGACCAGTATGAAACTGGGAGATGACCTTGGGCAGAAAAGCCGGGTGCAGACGCAGCTGGACCTTGTCCTTATAGAAGACCGTATAAGCCAGCTCCGATGTGAGCACCCTGATCTTGGACACCCTACGGGCCAAAGTTATAGCGACCGAGAAGGAGACCTTCCAGGAGAGAAGCAAAAGTGAGCAGGAAGCAAAGGGTTCAAAGCGGGGACCAATGAGCCTTGACAGCACAAGATTCAGGTCTCAAGGGGAGACCGGATCCCAGACATGAGGGTAGAGGTGCTCCAAACCTTTCAAGAACTGTGCTGTCAAGGTACAGGCGAAGACCGTCCTGCTTTGAAACGGAGGGTGGAATGACAAAATGGCCACCAGGTGTACCCTGAACAAAGATAGCAACAGGCCCCGGAGCTTAAGATGCAGCAAAAAGTCCAAGATCAGAGGCCCAACATGTGAACCGCTTCCACTTTGCCACATAGGTAGCCATGGTAGAGGGTTTCCTGCTGCCCAGCAGGACCTGCTGGACACCAGCGGAGCACTCCCATTCATCCATACTTAGCCACACAGAAGCCAAGCTGTCAGGTGCAGAGTCACCAGGTACAGATGCAGCAGATTGCTGTGGTTCTGGGACAGCAAATCCGGCCGAAGAGGCAGTTGCAGCAGGGTGGCTGCCGAAAGACTCAACAGCATGCCAAACCAGTGTTGGTGAGGCCATGCGGGGGCAATGATGATGACATTCGCTGTGTCTTGCCTCATCTTTAGCAGGACCTTGTGGATTAAAGGCACCGGTGCAAAGGCATATATCAGCGCTCCCGACCACTGAATTGAGAAGGCGTCTCACAGGGAGCTTTTGTCTCTTCTCTGCAGAGAACAGAACACGTGGCACTTTCTGTTCTGCCTGGATGCAAACAGGTCCACCTGCGGCGTCCCCCACCTGTGGGGGATTAGGTTGTCCACCTCTGGATAGAGTGACCATTCATGGCGAGATGAGAAGGTCCTGCTGAGGTGATCTGCCAGGACTTTCTTGGTTCCAGGCAGGTGGGCGGCTACCAGATGAATGGCATGCCACACACCAAAGTCCCAGAGGCTGAGCGCCTCCCAACAAAGGGCTGAAGACCTGGCACTGCCCTGCCTGTTGATGTAATACATTGCGGCGGCATTGTCCATCAGGATCTGCACGTCCGAGACCAGGGTGAGCGATGGAGACGGGGTCATGAAGGGAACTCCTTGCAGCACCGACTTGGGATCCAACCACCAGTCCAGGGATGAGAGGATGTGGCTTGGCAGCGTGACCACTCGGTCCAGGGTGTGCCTGCTGGGGATATAGACCAAGGCCAGCTACGCTTGCAGAGGCCGCAGATGAAGTTAAATATGGCTGCCCACGTAAGTGCACGTGGCCATGTGGCCCATCAGTCGCAGGCACGTGCTGGCCGTGGTGAGCAGGTGGCTCTCTAAGTAGGAAATCAGGTCCGACATGGCCCAAAAATAGGCAGGCCCTGGCCTGCAAGGAGTCGAGAACTGCTCCAATAAATTTCATGCATTGGACTGGCGGCAACAAGGACTTTTCTGTTTTTATTAGCAGGCCCAGGTCACTGCAGGTGGAGTGCACCAGATCGAGGCTCCTTTGCACTTGTCCCAGAGACCTGCCCTTGATAAGCCAGTCATCAAGACACGGGAAGATCTGGACTCCTCGATGTGTCAGGTAAGCTGCCACTGGCGTCACGCATTTTGTGAACACTCTGGGAGCCTAGGACAGGCCAAAGGGCAGCACTGTGAACTGGAAGTGGCACCTGGCCACCATGAAATGTAGGAAATGCCTGTGTCCCAGGAATATGTAGACATGAAAATAAGCATCCTTTAAGTCAAGAGTGGCATACCAGTCTCCCGGATCCAGGGAAGGGATGATGGAGGCCAGAGAGACCCCGTGAAACTTCAACTTCTTGAGAGATTGTTGAGGCAATGCAGGTCCAGGATCCTTTGGCCTTCAGGATTAGGAAATAGCGGGAGTAGAATCCTCTTTCTTACATGTCCTGAGGAACCTCCTTCACAGCCCCCAACTCCAGGAGCTTTTCAACCTCCTGAATGAGGAGTTGCTCGTGAGAAGGGTCCCTGAAGAGGGACAGGAAAGTGGGGGGGTGGGAGGGAGGGGCGGCCAAAAATTGCAGGGTATAGCCCCAAGCTATTGTGTCCAGGACTCAGCGGTCCAACGTAGCCTGCGACCAGGGAGAGAGGCGGTTGAGGAAAAGGCAGGAACGAGCCGCATGGCTGACTGGGGCATCACTCTCTGGCGGACCCTCAAAATGAGTGCTTTTGGCCCCCTAGATGTTTGGCGAGTCCAGGTTGCACAGGCGAGCGGGAGGAAGAAGGACGTTGATGACTAAAACTAGCTCCAATAAGGCCACCGCGCTGGCCACTGGCCGTGCTGCCACTGCATTGCCACAGACGACAGTGTGGGTTCCAGTGCCCAATCTCACCAATGGGACCTGGGCGACAGGCTGAACTGGCCCTCTATGCTGGAGAAATCACCTTCCAGTGACTAGGGAGGGGCCGTTGATATCTGTGGCTGTTTGCTGGTCGTGGCTACTGGCGACCGCTGACCAGACGTGGGAGACTGGTGTCAGTACTGGGGAGAATGGTACCAGAGCCAGGGAGAACGGTGCAGAGACAAGGAATGCTCCCACTGTGCCGGCAATCATGACCAACACCTGGAGGACAACCGACGAGAGGATGAGCGGTGCCGGGAGAAGTATAGGGAGTGTCGACCCTGTACCAGTGAGTAATGCCGAGCGGATCTCGCCTTGCTCTGAGTGACTGATGACATGACTCAGACATGCCCCGGGATCCTCGACGCGGTGGAGGGGATCGTCACCTTCTGTCTGGTGACCGGCGGTGTTCCCCTGCCCCTTGAGGGGGTCTTATCGGCTGGCTTGCTCTCTTGGGGAGCCTTAGCCAAGTCCTGTGGCACTGGAGTAGTCAACAGGGCATGTGGAGACCTGTGCTCTCCCGGCGCCTGGGGAGCGTGGGAGGACGACAGTGCAGGCAGGGGTCCCATACCACTCCCAGAGGTCAGTGGCAGACCTTTAGGGGGGCTGGGAACCCCAACTGGGGAGGCACGATAACATGGCTCTAGAGAAGTCTGGCGGCCAGGCCCGGGTCCCTTGGATGATGACCTTTGGGCCTTCTTGCTTGGTGCCAGGGAGCGCTTCTTAGCTTTCTTCTTCGGCGCTGGGAGGAGCTGGGTGCTGATGGCGCATTGCGCACGGAGGCCGAAGCGCTCAGTGTGACCTGCCTGGATGGCTTGGAAACCGGGCGGAGGGCAGACTCCATCAGGAGAGACCTGAGGCGGATATCCCACTCCTTTTGGGTACAGGGCCAAAAGTTTTTACAGATCTGGCATCGATCCTGACATGCGACTCCCCCAAGCAATTAAGGCAGCTGCCATGGGGATCACTCACAGACATAGGCCTGTTGCAATCCGAGCAGGGCTTAAACCCAGAAGACTGGAGCATGCCCCACCTGGTATGAAGTCCCTGCTGGGACCCTAACGACTAACTAACAAACACTTTACTACTTAACAACTACTTAACCACTATTGTGTACAAACTATGTACAAAGGCCTTAAGGAATGAAGTTCATAAGAGAAAAAAAACACTAGCTCTTGCTAAGCAAGGACGGCACTCTAACTAACCACCACGGGCGGTAAGAAGGAACTGAGAGGGCATAGGGCCGGCGGCGCCTGATATACCGCTGCATGAGTGCAGCACTCCAGAGGGCACCACAGCCGAACCTATGGGCAAAAATCTCCGATGACCACGCATGTGGGCGCACGCACACCTAGAAAGGAATCGACATGTGCAAGCACTCGAAGAACACAGGATTTACAGATCCCGTGGTTAGTTTGGTAAAGCAAAACTGAACTCTGAATTCATTTTGGCAGTCATTTGCCCAGCTTTTCCAAAGCCTCCTCGACTTCATCTCCTTCTCTCTCTGTCTCCTTGTCTAAGTCTTTTTCCCCTTGATGACAGCAAACTTATGGCTGACATATCTGTCTAACCAGTTTTTAAAAACCTGCAGTGACTGGGATTCCACAACCTCTCTTGGTGACCTATTCCAGTACAGGTCTCTCGCATCTTACGCGCATTTAACATGCGCGATTTCGGCTTTGCGTGGTCAGCAAAACCACACACACACACAAAAAGAGAAAAAAAGCAATTTACGTACTGTTTCTGTAGTGCGGGCGATTCCGCCCTCCATTGAAGTCAATGGGATTTTGGCTATATGCGGTTTTTGCTTTACGCGCTGACCGCGGAACGGAACCCCCGCGTAAGATGCGAGAGACCTGTACTTCTCAATCCTCAAGGTTGGAAAGTTTTTCCTAATATCCAACCTAAGCATCCCTTGCTGTAAATCAAGCCAATTACTTCTCCTACCCCAGTGCACAATTGATCACCATCCTCTGTATAGCAGCCTTTAACATAGCTGAAGACCGTTATCAGGTCCTCCCCCGCCTTCAAGTCATCTTTTCTCAAGACTAAACATGACAGATTCTTTCAACCTTTCCTCACAGGTCACATTTTAGAATAGTGAGCTAGCTTTGTGGATGTTGAATTCTCAATGGATCTGAGCAGGGCATGATTGCATTTGTCAAGGGAGAGAAAAGAATGGTGCAATAATTGAGACAGAAGACGATGAAAGCCTGGATAAGGGTTTTAGTTGTGTGGATGGATAGGAAAGCCTGTATCTTAGGGACGTGATTGCAGAAAGAAAATGCAAGATCTAGGCTGCATGGGAGGACCTAGAAAGAGGCCTATGTTGCAGCATATGTGCAGTGTACAGACGTAAATGACAGAAAGGATGGTGGTGTCGTCTGCAGTGATACAGAAAGGAGGTTGGGGGTGGCTTTGGGGAATATCAAGAGCTGTGTTCTGGCCATTTTAGCTTTTGAACTTGAGCTGATGGCCAGACATCTATGAGGAAGTGTCAGAGAGACAGGCTGAGATTTCAGTTTGGGGAGATAGACAGGTCTGGAGCAGAGAATTACATCTGTGAGTGGCCAGCATAGAGACGGTAGCCGAATTTGTGTTTGTGGATGAGATTACCAGAGATAAGGTACAGAGGAAAAAGAGAAGTGGACCAAGGACAGTGCTTGTATAAGGCCTGTAGAAAACTGGAGTGGGGATGAGGAGGATTGTCCAAGGACACACTGAAGGAAAGATCAGAGAAGTAGGAGGAGAAGCAGGAGAGGATAAGGGAAGATCAGATTTCAAGAAGACGACCAAAGTCAGTGGTGTCAAAGACAGCTGACAGGTCAAGAAGGAGGATGGAGTACTGGCTCTGAGCTTTGCCTAAGGACAGGTCATTAGAGACTTTGGCAAAAGCAGCCTCAGTGAAGTTCTACAATCTCTGGCTCCCTAAAACCTTCCTACCCCCACCAGACCCTCCTACTTCCTAGACCAATCACTCTCCAACCTCGTCACTCCCCCTGTCCCTCTAACCACAGTGTTCCCCACTCCCAGTTAACCCACGTCACCTACCCAACCCTCCTTCAACAACAGCACCACCGCTGGGCCCTCCACCCCCTTTTCCTCATTCCCAGTCCCCCATTCGCCCAGCTCACACCATTACCAGCTCACGGGAGCTCCTCTCCCTGATGCCCTCCATCCTCCTCCTTCCATTGTGTTGGGATATTTTAGGGTTAAATATAACAATTAGCTGCTAATGTGCTAACATGGCATTAGGGGACAAAGGCATATGTAGGCAGTATTTCTTTGTCTAATACATAAGTTGCAGATTCTTCCCTTCTCTGTTGCTTGTAAGGATTGATAAGGATGCAGCTGCAGGAGAAATGCCCTTTGTGTAAAAGGTGGTAAAAGAAATGTTATCTTCCCCTCCCTCCCTCCCTTTCCCAGCTACATAAACAAGCCCTGGCTCATGGCCCCTTCCTCCCTCGCTCCCCTAAGAACTGTTTGTGACGTTGTGCAGTCTATATGATTTTGTAAAAACATGATAATAAGTGAATATAATGTAATTGGAATAGTTTTATAAAAACATGATAATAAGTGAGTATAATGTAACTGGAATATGCTTCATGCAAAAGGTCTCTTGTAAGGTATCATTACAAAGCTTATAATCTACTGAGTGATCATCCTATTTGTATAAATGTACCACTCTTGTATCTAAAACTAGAAATATAAAATATAACTCTGAGGGCCTATTGTAATTATGCAAAGTGTGGGCCATTAATGGTGGTTTGGAATCTTGATGACTCCCATTAACCAGAGCCATTGTCTGCAGATGGCTGTATTTACCTGTGAGTCTTCCTGTATATGTGTGTGCTGGCAAGTGAGTAATGAAGCCTTGCAGTGACATGTGATCATGTCACCTGAACTGGAATCCATCTTTAACCTGGTGCTTTTCCAGTGAGGGGTGGGGGAACCCAGAGGGACAAAGGATTCCCGCCTTATGCAAAAGATATATAAAGGGGTGGAAGAGAACAGAGGGGGAGAGGAGCCATCATGAAGAATCCCCTAGCTATCACCTGAGCTGGAACAAGAGCTGTACCAGGGGAAAGAATTGTGCCCAGGCCTGGAAGGTGTCCAGTCTGAGAAAAAACTTACTGAAGCATCTCTGAGGGTGAGATTATCTGTATTCAGTTTGATTAGACATAGATTTGCGCATTTTATTTTATTTTGCTGGGTAACTTACTTTGTTCTGTCTGTTACTACTTGGAATCACTTAAATCCTACTTTCTGTATTTAAATAAAATCACTTTCTACTTATTAATTAACTCAGAGTATGTATTAATACCTGGGGGAGCAAACAACTGTGCATCTCTCTCTATCAGTGTTATAGAGGGCGAACAATTTATGAGTAAAACGGATTTATTTGGGTTTAGACCCCACTGGGAGTTGGGTGTCTGAGTGCTAAAGGAAAGCACACTTCTGTGAGCTGTTTTCAGGTAAACCTGCAGCTTTGGGGCAGGTAATTCAGACTCTGGGTCTGTGTTGGAGCAGACGGGTGTGTCTGGCTTCAGCAAGACAGGGTGCTGAAGCCACTGAGCTGGCAGGGAAGACAGAAACAGAGGTAGCCTTTGCACATCGGGCAGCAGCTCCCAAGGGGGTTTCTGTGATCCAACCCATCACACTGTTAATTAAGGGAATTTGTAGCAACAATCACTGCAAATAAATGTATTTTCAAGATAAAAGTGTGTGTATAATATGCGTAATGCTGTAATCAGTCAATGGGGTGGGTATAATCATAGTATGGGTGTTTCTATTACTTAATAAGGGGTTTTGGGGTGTTGTAACAGATGTAGGCATGTACATACTAACAAACAAAAAGAGTGTGTTGTAACTAATTCAGTGCTTACTGGACAATTGGGTCCAGGGGAACAAGTATTGCAATAAAGGATTCCATCTACTCAATCCGCCTCTGGGTCAACCTGCTCTTTGTCTTCTAACATCTGGTGTCATGAACAGGATCCCAGGGGAGAGTCGTGCCTGATCACCACGTCTCGCCATGGATTCAATGAGTAAGTTGATTGGGCCCTTTCCTGCAACCCTGGTTAAGGAGTTTATTAATAAACTGGTGGGGAGATGGGGGGGGGGGGGGGGTCCTTATGCACCTCCCTCTGGGGACCGTCAGTATTGGCCAGCCATTCAGGGGTGGGTGGAAGCTTCCCTGGTGTCCAGGTGCTCCAAGGAGTTTATTAATAAACCGGTAGGGAAATGGGAGGGTCCTTATGTGGCCCCCGCCCCCAGGGATTGTCAGGGTTGGCTAGCCATCCAGGGGTGGGTGGAAGCTGCCCTGGCATCCAGGTACTCCCAGGATAAGAAAAAGGCTGTTTTGTTGCAGGCTCTCTGTGAGGGTCTGTCAGGTTTTAGCTGAAAAATCTATGGATGATTTTAATCATCTTAAGTCAAAGAATCTGGCCCAGAAGGGTCAAGTAGACGCCTTAAAGCAAAATTCTTGTTCCCCGGCCCCTATTTACCCACCCGTCCCTTCTCATAGGCTGCCAGTAACCTTTCAAGTTTAGTGCTGCTTCAGCAAGAGCTACTGAAGGGTTCTAAATCAAAGTTAGGGGTAGTTAAAAATAATTTGGCACACAAGGTTTAAAGTCAAAAGCAGAGTTAACAAACTACCTTAAAAAAAAACACTGGAGCTGAGACTTGGTCTTGGGGGAGTGAAAAACCGGCAGGGTTTGCAGGAGCTGGTAAAAAAAACCATTCTCCTTCCAGAGGCAGGATGAGAACCTAGGGGTAAGGGTTCCCAACTGTTTCAACCCAGGGAGCCATATTCTTAGCTCAGAGCTAATTATATCCTTTTCTTCTTCTTTTTCTGTTTACTTAATTTGCTGCTAGAAGCCTGTACTTTAAACGGACCTCACAGGGTTAATTGCTTTCTTTCCACCTCTTCCTCCTCCCTCCCCCCCCCTTTTTTCCACACTTTTGGTTTTCTGAAGTTTTACTTTGGAAACCTAGGGAAAGTTTTTTTGGACAAAGCATGACAGAAGTCTGCTGCATTTCATTGAAATATTAAAGCAAAAGGTCCATGGGTGACCATGGACACAAATGTTTTACTGCCTTTTTAAACAATCCCAAGGTAAAGGAAGTAAGGCAGCTGTGTTGCAGGGATTGTACTTGGTGGCTAAGTCATTACAGGCAAAATATACCACCTTAAAAGAATGAAATACACAAGTAAGTACACCTCTACCCCGATATAACGTGACCTGATATAACACAAATTCGGATATAATGTGGTAAAGGGGGGGAGGGGGGGGCTGCGCACTCTGGCGGATCAAAGCAAGTTCGATATAACGCCGTTTCACCTATAATGCGGTAAGATTTTTTGGCTCCCGAGGACAGCATTATATCGGGGTAGAGGTGTAATTTAAAGTAAATGAAGAGTTACAAGTAGCCTTTGTAGAAATTAATACTACAGAGTTTGGAGGGAAGTAAACAGTTGGGCGTTGTGAAAATGTTAAAAAGTAACAGTTGTGGTGTTATAAAAGGAAAATTTTTGGTTTAAAAATAAAACCCAGTTATGTAAATATATGTGCAACTCAGTAGTTACATTGGGTGGAATCCTAGTAGTTAAATTATACAAGGAGGTCAGATGGCTACTACCACCACTGTGTTTTTGACCCCAGGAGCCTTTATAGCTATTCTAAGGGGAAAATGGGCCCTTTTCCCACAGATATGGGCTGTAAAGGACTGCTGCAGGCAGCAAGCAGCCAGATAGTCAAATAATATAGATCAGAGTATTAAACAAGTTAATCAAAATCACTAAAAGAATGTAAGGGGTTTCTATTGGAACTTAACTTGACTGTCTCTAATTGTACAAGATGGGAGTGTAATCAGGGTAAAGTTATATAAAAAATAATAAAAGCAGTACAAGGAGTGTTAAGCAAAAGAGAATTTCTCTCTGTGTGTGTGTGTGTAATTATGTACGATTTTAAGGACCTAAACCAACACTCATGGTTTATAAAATCCTGTTTGTAGGTTTAAAATAAATTGGTCTGGCTTTATTTTTTAAATAAAAAAATCCATTTGAATTTCTCATTCAAAGTTGCAACACTGACGGACCCTTGTGCTAGACCCGGGCAGATAGTGTAATGTGGCTTTGGTATTTCGCATTTAACCCTTTGGGTATTTCCATGTTTTTATAAAGTATAATATCTTTTTAAATAAGGACTGTGATACAGCATGGCCAGAGGGCAGCAGGAGAGGGTTAGAAGGGAGCCTTATTCCCTGTAGAGGGAAGAAAGTTTGCTATAGATTAATTAGAGCACCTGATAAACCCCATGCTTCAATCAGACAGGGGAAGGAGTTGGAGCAGAGAGGATTGGTGTTGGAGCAGAGAACAGTTTGAAGGAGTAGAAACAGAGTGGATTGGTGTTGGAGCAGAGAGNTAATGCGGTAAGATTTTTTGGCTCCCGAGGACAGCATTATATCGGGGTAGAGGTGTAATTTAAAGTAAATGAAGAGTTACAAGTAGCCTTTGTAGAAATTAATACTACAGAGTTTGGAGGGAAGTAAACAGTTGGGCGTTGTGAAAATGTTAAAAAGTAACAGTTGTGGTGTTATAAAAGGAAAATTTTTGGTTTAAAAATAAAACCCAGTTATGTAAATATATGTGCAACTCAGTAGTTACATTGGGTGGAATCCTAGTAGTTAAATTATACAAGGAGGTCAGATGGCTACTACCACCACTGTGTTTTTGACCCCAGGAGCCTTTATAGCTATTCTAAGGGGAAAATGGGCCCTTTTCCCACAGATATGGGCTGTAAAGGACTGCTGCAGGCAGCAAGCAGCCAGATAGTCAAATAATATAGATCAGAGTATTAAACAAGTTAATCAAAATCACTAAAAGAATGTAAGGGGTTTCTATTGGAACTTAACTTGACTGTCTCTAATTGTACAAGATGGGAGTGTAATCAGGGTAAAGTTATATAAAAAATAATAAAAGCAGTACAAGGAGTGTTAAGCAAAAGAGAATTTCTCTCTGTGTGTGTGTGTGTAATTATGTACGATTTTAAGGACCTAAACCAACACTCATGGTTTATAAAATCCTGTTTGTAGGTTTAAAATAAATTGGTCTGGCTTTATTTTTTAAATAAAAAAATCCATTTGAATTTCTCATTCAAAGTTGCAACACTGACGGACCCTTGTGCTAGACCCGGGCAGATAGTGTAATGTGGCTTTGGTATTTCGCATTTAACCCTTTGGGTATTTCCATGTTTTTATAAAGTATAATATCTTTTTAAATAAGGACTGTGATACAGCATGGCCAGAGGGCAGCAGGAGAGGGTTAGAAGGGAGCCTTATTCCCTGTAGAGGGAAGAAAGTTTGCTATAGATTAATTAGAGCACCTGATAAACCCCATGCTTCAATCAGACAGGGGAAGGAGTTGGAGCAGAGAGGATTGGTGTTGGAGCAGAGAACAGTTTGAAGGAGTAGAAACAGAGTGGATTGGTGTTGGAGCAGAGAGGATTGGTGTTGGAGCAGAGAGCAGTTTGGAGGGAAGCAGAGGAAAGTTTGGAGAAGTGCTGCAGTGGGCTAAGAAGACCAAGACCCAAGGTAAAGGGACACCTGGCTTGTGCAGAGGGAGGGCAGGAAGCCCCCACAAGCTGAAGGGCAGGAAAGGGAAGTAGCCCAGGGGAAGGAACCGCTAGTTCAAGTGGTTTACCACTATCCCTAGTGCCCCTGGGCTGGGACCCGGAGTAGAGGGCGGGCCCGGGTCCCTCCCTCTCCACTCCCCTCCTCTAGGATACTAGTGGGGCAGTTAATATCCTGGTTCAGGGGCAAGAAACGGCACCCTAACACCCCCCCCCCGCCCAAGAAGAGAAAGGGCGAGACCCATCATAGTAGTGCTGGCAATTTGCCACACGACCAGAAAATGTGTTCCTGGCTTGGGCAGCCAGAACTGGAAAAATGGGGAGAAATTCTGGATTTTTTTTTTTTTTTTTGGTAATAAGTAGCAGCTAAAAACTGCCGGAGGGAAACAAAAAGTGTACCTCTGAAGGAAAGGCAGGGGTGAAATGTACAAGGGAGCAATGTTAGAAACACAGAGCCTTGGGGTGGCTCTGGGTGATTGGACTGTCGCTTTGGTGGGGGTGCATGACAACTCTGTGGGCATGGGAAAGGCAGTTACACCTTGTGTAAAAGTTAATGTGGCTAATATAATGTTGTAGAGTTGAACTGTGGAGGGGGTGTGCATTTTCCCAAAACATCTGCAGTGTATACAGGTCTGTCTCATCTTACGCTGGGGTTACGTTCCGCAGTCAGCGCCTAAAGCGAAAATCGCGTATAGTCAAAATTACATTGAGTGTAATGGCGGGTGGAATCGCCCGCACTACAGAAACTGTATTTAAATTGTTATTTTTCTCTTTTTTTGTTTTGTTTTTTGTTTGTTTTTGGCCGACCGCCTAAAGCTGAAATCGCACATGTTAAATGCGCCTAAGATGCGACAGACCTGTATTGTAGACGAGGTAAAAAAATGCAAACAAAACATGCAATGTAATTAAAATCCTATTAGGGCTCCAAAAGGAGCCACAATAGGCTGTGTTTTCTTTTCCAAATGGCTGTGTGTGTTCTAAAAGCAGAAGTTAAGTTAAAAGTTAAAAGTAATCAAAACTCTGGTGGAAATTAATTGTCCCTTTTAAGACAGAGCCTCTGAGCTGCTAATAGCTTTGAATCCAAAAGCAAGCCAGACAGCGTCTGTGTAAATGCAAATCACCTAGCTGATAGGGGAAAAAGAAAACTGACCATAAATAGCAGCACAAAGGAGCTGCAACTAATAAATAAACCTGGTCTGTTGTACAAAAGGGGAAACTGAGGTACACCACCTCATAAATATGAAGGATGGAAATGGGTTTATTACATGCAAATAAAAAGGCACAGAATGGGAGTTAAAAAGAAAAATGTATAAATTGTTACATGCATATTACAGGTGGACCTACAAAGGGGAAACCAAGGATTCCCTGGCCTGGAATTGAACAATCGTTGTTGCTAATCACAATTGTCACTATTGTAAACCCAGATCCCGATGTTAAGTGGCAAAAGGAGGAAACATGTGACCATATAATCCTCTGGTCTCCTGGGGTTATGGGGTTCCACAATTGGGGTGTGGTGTTACTATGTGTAATCATAATGGTACCTCCATAAAGAACAATCCTTAGGCTTGCAGTTATGTACATACCAAACTGGGCATGAAGTCTCCCCTGGAACGTTGGGAATGACAATTTAACCACTTTGCAGAATGTAACCCTACAGGTAATATGAATGCCAATCTGGAAGGATCCTGATTTAAGCTGGCCATATCCTGGAGCTGAAAATACTTCCTTATGGGCAAACGTGTGGGAGCCACTGTGGGAGTGGGTACAACCAGAGCTCGTCAATGTGTCCTTTCAGTCCATTACATGGATGGGTGGTACACCCCAAAGAATGGTGGGTGGACCGGGTACACCCCAACTGCAGCACATACACAGAAGGGTTAAAGCAACAATTTAATTGGTGGGTAAAGGGATACACAGGGAATTGTTGCTGCAGAAGGAATCTATGGGGAGTAGGAACCACAGGGTTGGGTGTATGGACTCTGGGGGACCGTTGGGTAACTAAGTAATTAATAAGCCAAAATGTAAAACTTCAACAACAAATCAATGAACTACTGGCACAGTAACTATCTGCAATTGCAATGGGATGGAAAAGGGTGGCAGAGGTGAACCTGCAGTTAACTCAATGAACAGGGAACCGTGGGGGATGGCTTCAAAAGGCTAACTTGGGAATAGAAGGCGTGTATGGAAATGCAAAATGCTCAACTAAGGGGCTAGCACCTGGGTAATAGTTGCAGTGGTACCTTGGAATAAAACGGCAACTAAGGTGGTCCCCATGAGCCCTATGGGAATAATAAGAAAGGGAGAAGCTCACTGGGGACTAAATAAGAAAAATTGAATGCTGTAAAATGGATAATAATTCAATTAAGTAATTGTTTATCCAAAAATATATATATTTAAATGTGCCCCTCCCCAATGGCCATAAAGAAGCAGACCCAATGGCCTGTGCCGGGGTGAACAACTGGGTGTAATGTATATGGGGTATAAAATGTTCTGCTAAAGGTATGCACAATTCTGTAATATAACACTTGGAAGTACAAGTGCACCAGCATCTGGCACAATTACACACATCTACATGCTGCCATCGGGACTTTGGTGCATGAATGGATCTGTGGAACTCATCGCTGTAGACAATCGAACCAGTGCATTACCCAATTCCATACCAAGTGGTCACGCTGGTTTGGACAGTATCCCGTTTCTCTGTAAATATTCAATGGACTCATGATATGGACAAGAGCACATGAATACTGCAGGGGCAGCTCCAGCTCAACCAATGCCGAACGCAGGTCTTGGAATCCCAGGCCCTTCAAGGAATGAAGGCCTTCCAATTGGCTACTGAACTGCCTGCTAATTGTACTTGGACTGATGTAGCCTGTGCTCTTCGGACAGGCCTAATGGACATTCAGTCGCTTCTTGGTCATATTACTCATGTTGTAGGAATGTTATTCATATTCATTGTATAATTAATCATATTTATGGGGTGTCTGAAATTATGTGCTGCCCTAGCCTCTCCCCGGAAGCCATACCTGTAAATTCAGCAGCTTACCCCTTTTATGACCTACCTTCTCTCTCTCCTCATAGCATGATCAGTGAACGAAGGTATCAGGCTTGTTGGAGCTTGAATTCCCCGCCGTTCAGTGTGCGAGAAAAAGGGGCACCTGGGCCCTTCTTTGAAGAGAGTGCGGGAGTGTTGGGATATTTTAGGGTTAAGGATAACAATAAGCTGATAATGTGCTAACATGGCATTAGGAGACAAAGACATATGTAGGCAGTATTTCTTTGTCTAATACAGGGGTCTCAAACACGCGGCCCGCGGGCCGCATGTGGCCCGCAGACCTCTTCCCTGCGGCCCGCCAAACTCCCCTCCCCGAGTTATTTTCTGTGCCTGCTAAGCTCCCTGCGGGCTGCTCCCCAATGTTTGGGGCCGGGTCTCTCCCCTGGCCCCACCTGCCGCCCCCACTCGCCTCCCCCAGTGTCTCCCGGCCCCCACTTGCTGCCCCCCTCACCGCCCAGGAGCCTGCAGCTCACGCTGCCTCTGCTCCGCTCTTCCGGCTTCCGGCATCACCTGCTGCCGCAGGGTCCTAGTGCCCCCCTTCACTAGGGCCAGGGCAGGCTGCCCTTCCCCTGCCCTTCTACCCTAGTCCTGAGACTCTCCAATGCACCGAGCCTCTCCAATGCCCCAAACCCCTCACCCCCAGCCCCACAGCGCTCACCCCTGCACCCCCTCCTATCCCCAAACTCCGTCCCAAAGCCTGCACCCCCACCCCCTGCCGCAGCCTGGAGCCTGCACCGAGCACCCAAACTCCATCCCAGAGCCTGCACTCCAGAC
>QXTE01000607.1:121958-136191 GCA_003942145.1 Platysternon megacephalum | reverse complement strand
ATTTCGATCCCCGCCCCTAGTGTGGACCAGCCCTGAGTCAACCTACTCTTTTTCTTCTAACACACTGTACCCAAACATCCCTGATTTTCTCTGTTAGTCCTCCACACCCCACTCCCCTTCATCCCCTCTGCTCTCAGCCCTCTCGCCTATGTGTCACACCCCATGAACACCAGCTCCCCATCATCTTTCTCCCCTCCTCTCCCTTGTCTCAAGGACTCCTGAATAAGACCCTCACACTGTCTCCTGTCCACAGATGGGTGCACCTGATTGCCACATTCTCCATGCATTTAGAAAGTTATCATAGCAGACCACCAGCTGCACTAGATTTAAGGTTCAGCATTACTTTCTGGTTAAAGGCCAACTATTCTAATTTATCTAAAATTTACATGCTTACTCACATTGTCCTGAAATACACTGCTCATCATGTGGGTGCAGGACAGTGTTAGTATTCCAAAGATGGGGTTAATTGCTCCAGAGGTTCCTGAGCTACAGCCCTCCGAAAACAAGCTTTTGACCAAAGTCACCTTGCTCTGATAACATTCTCTTGCACACAATTGTGGCTCAAAACTGTGGTTCTGATTATCCCCTGACTGCTAGTCACTTGGCATCTATCTCAGCTGGTGTACGGGTGCACACTGCCTGTTGGGGGAGCAGTACCAAACACGTTAATAACTATAGTGCTTGGAACTTCAGATCAGCAAAAGCCAAACTGATAAGAACATAAGAATGGCCACATTGAGTCAGAACAATGGTCCATCTAGTGCAGTATCCTATCTTCTGGTAGTAGCCAATGCCAGAATCGTCAGAGGGAATGAACAGAAGGAGCTATTCGAGTGATTCCATCTCCTGTCATCCACTCACAGCATGTGGCAGTTAGAGGCTTAGGGTCACCCAGAGCATGGGGTTGCATCTCTGACCATCTTGGCTAGTAGCAGTTGATGGACCTATCCTCCATGAATTTATCGAACTCTTTTTTTAACCCAGTTATAATTACAGCCTTCACAACATCCCCTGGCAATGAGTTCCACAGGATGACTGTGCATTGTGTGAAGAAATACTTCCCTTTGTTTGTTATAAATCTGCTGCCTATTAATTTCATCACGTGATCCCTGGCTCTTGTGCTATGAGAAGGGGTAAACAACACTTCCTTATTCACTTTCTCCACACCATAGTTCCACCCACCCACACCCCACCACATAAGAGCAGCCAGGAAGCATCAGGGTGAGGGGAGGAAAAAAGCACCCCCACTCCTCCCAGCAGAGTGAGGGGGCATTCATCACTCACCTACTAGCCAGAAGCGGATACAGGAGATGGAGCCCCCAGCTGGGTCCAGGGACAACTCCCTGGTGCGAATCGCAACACCCTCCTCATTGCCAGCAGCCAAATGGGAGGAGATGGGGTGTCTTCCCTGAGCTTCACTGGTGGGTGCCCCTTTATATCTCACAGCAGCCTCTGGCCAGTAGGTTCAGGCTCCAGTATTTAAGTCTGGTAAGTTTCCCTAGCCCAGTCCAGGGGGGTTGTTTCCTGCTTGACTAATTAGGGAATTCCCACCCACAAACCATAGGGGTCTGTTTCTGTGATGCCTAGATCCCAGCAAACAAATCTCAGCAGATTTATCACACCCTGTCCCCCTCCCTTTCTCCACCTTGTGGCTTTCCTACCCCCTCCCACTTCCAGACCAGCCCCCTCAGAAGTGCCCACCACCTCTGTATTTACTGCCCTTCTTCCTCCAAAGAGAACCCACCAGCAACTCCCTGATAATCCCTACTTCAAATGGCTCCACTGCAGCCATTTCCCTTCCCTGGCCCCTGGAAGGACAGAATGAGCTGGAGCAAAACATGGATGTTACGCTGCAGCCTGCTAGGGCAAAAAGGGCATTTGGGGACATGTCAGAACAGGAAATAATTTCACAGCACAATTCCCTCCAGGCTCTTTCCCTGCACATGGATGGTCTAGAGCGTCATGCAAATAGAACAATTCAAAACACAGTAATGGGGGGGGGGGAGGGTGTTTATCTACCCAGACATCTGTTAGAAAAGGAATTCAGCCAAACACAAAGTGTCCAATAAGTTCTTGGAATGTATAGGGGACACCCATTTTCTTTGAGAGGATGGAAGCAGTAACTGGAGGATGAAGGAATGAGTTAGGAAACTGAATGGTAAAGCAATATGGGCAAAAGTGATGAGAAAATGATTGATGTCATGGTTCTATGAGAAGGAAGGCATGAGAGCAGCAGAATAAGGACAATGGATGTCCAAAAGGCAGACTTCAACCAACGCGGAGAACTGGTAGGTGAGGTACCATGGGAATAAAATCTCAGAGGGAGAAAAGAGTTAAGAAGAGCTGGCTGGCAGTTCCTCAGAGACAAAATTAAAGGAGCAGCAGCAAAGGATCACAATGTGA
Organism: Platysternon megacephalum; assembly: GCA_003942145.1. Taxonomy (NCBI): domain Eukaryota; kingdom Metazoa; phylum Chordata; order Testudines; family Platysternidae; genus Platysternon; species Platysternon megacephalum. Next base: position 133,788 of record QXTE01000607.1, on the reverse strand, counting down.
AGGAAAGAAAGAAAGAGTAAGTGGCCAATATGGTTCTACCATAAGCTCTTTCATGACCAGAAAATAAAAAGGAATCCTATAAAAAGTGGAATCATGGACAAATTTCTATGGATGAGTACAAAAGAATTGCACAAGCATGTGGGGACAAAATCGGAAAGATTAACTCACAAAATGAGTTACACCTTGGAAGTGACACAAAAAAGGCAATAAGATAAGCGTTCTATAAATATATTAGGAGCAAGAGAACGGGGAAGGAAAGTGTAGGCCTTCTACTTACCAGAGAAGAAAAAGAACTAATAATAGATGAGAGCAGAACAAAAGGAGTGACTTTGGAGGATTTCCCCTAACATTGTCCCCAGGGCAGCACACACCCACAGCCAGGGACACAGGCAGAGTCAGGAACTGGCTTTTCCTCTCCCTGCACTTCACCTTGTTCACTGGAAAGTGAATCTGCCCAGGGATGCTGCAGTAAGTGTGTGTGCGCAAGTTAGAGATCTGGGAATCTCTCTCCCCAATTATTTCTCCCACTGCCCCATCAATCTCTCTCTCCTTTTTCTCCTTGCGTTTCCCATCGCCTGTCCCGCCCCCTCTGGTGGACAGACAGCCATTCCTGGGTGTTCACTCTCTTATGGCTGGATCGGCTCCTGCAACTGCTAAGGGGAGGAGAGATGTAGGGTGAGGAGGGGCTGTTCGTGCAGAGTCACTTTCATGCCCATCCCCAGCACGTTCCCTGAGGTCTCTATCAATCACCTGGAGTATCTGGCTCAGATGTTGGTGTGGGCAGAGCCTAGAGCCCATGGAGCTAATTACAACTGGAGAAAGTCCTCACCTTGCCTGGGCACAGAGGAAGCTTCACTCCAAGTCACTCCCAAGCCCAGACCCCACCGGGGGAGCAGCAGCTGCTCAGTCTGGGCTCCCAGATCACAACGCAGGCAGCAGTGTCTGACCCAGGAAGCTCAACCCCAATATCCTGAAAAGAGAGAGAGAGACACAATCAGACAGAGACTAAGGGCTTCCAGCCACCCTTTAGCAACAACCGAAACTCTCTCCCCACAGGGACATATCCTGATTTTATTTGCTCCCATGTTAATCTGGAGTCACTCCATGTTCTTCCTTGAAGTGTCTCTTGATTAACACTGGTCTCAGTGAGACCAGAAACATGGTTCAGGAGGGAGGAGGCCAGACTCCTTTCCTCTTCCCTTATTCCCTCCCCTTCTTCTGAGAAGGATTCACAGCAACAGTTTTCCCTCCAAAACCTGCAGTTCCTCCAGTTTTGAAAAAGTGGAGAGAAGCAAAGTGTGTCGTGATTTCATATCAGTAATTGATAAATGGATAGGAAGTTATCCGCAGCCCCTGCCAGCCATTCACATGGGGGGGGGGGGGGGGGGAAGGCCTGGATAATGCTTCTTTAACAGGAGAATGGATGGCATGGAGGAGCCACATTTTTTAAGAAATTTCCATGCCTGGTGACTGGTAGATAATGGCCAATAGGGACCCATTCCAAGACGACTACATCTCAGCACTGGGCGAAGCAACCCCTCATGGAGACCATTTGTCATGGGGGTTTGGGATACTGCTGGTGAACATGGTGAGAGGAAAGTGAGGGGCTAATACAGCAGCCACTCTGGGTACAGCCTGGGCAGCAAGGAGCCAGTCCCAGACTGAGTCCTCATCATGTGCCCCCTGAGGAAAAGAAGAGGTTCCAACCAACTGTCCTGTGAGCTGCTGGGAGACACCGTTCCCCCAAACAGGGGGAGGCCTCTGGCTTTGGTGCATATTAAATATGGGGCAAGTCACTTTCATCAGCAAACATTTTAATGAAGAGAAAGGGGGAAAGAAATGAGTCTCAAATGAAAGGAGAAATTTGACCATTTAACTCCCTGCAACCGCCAGGCTGGAGAATGACTAAGGCAAGAAATTCCCTCCAGAACAGGAGGACTTGCTGCAACTAAACATGGGAACGTCTCCAAACACGAGATGCTTTTTAACAGACATTTGATAGTTACATGGAAAAAGACAAAATCTGACAGCTGCTGTCTATGTTAAGTCATTAAAGAGAAAAGGGTGGAAATCTGGAGACTTTTGGATCAATTTTCACAAAGTAGAGCAGAAAGTGAAAAAATGTGAAGAATTTTATATCGACAGTCAATAGTAGGTAAAGAGGTAAAATGAGAGTGAATTTCATATTGTTATTTGACAAATTGAGAGAAAATGGGGAACATCTGCAAAACTTTTCTAAATATATTCAAAAATTTGAGAAAAGGTCAAAATGTGAGGATATTTTATGTTAACATTTTAATATTAGTGAGACATGGAAAAAATCTCAGGGAATATTAAATTAGAAATAGATAACTAGAGAGAAAGGAGGGCAATTTTTTAGGATATTCTCCTGAAGAGATCTGTGTGTAATTCAGAAATGTATCTTTCTCACCAACTGAAGTGGGTCTAATAAAATCACCTCACCCACCTTATCTTTCTAAATGCAAAGCAATGCACATTGGAGAGAAAAACTAGAGGTACTTATAAACTATACTGGGTGGTAAGTTAACTATCAGCTGTAGCCCATATAGCTAGTGTTAGCATTTCTTTTAATGCAGCATTAATGCAAGGAACCCACAGGCCTGTCTCCTGTAAGACACTGGCCTCGGCAGTTAGCATAAGGCTTGAGGTCTATGAACTGGCACAGATAACTGGCCTACGGGTCACCCCTAAGGTTTGGGGAACTGGAAGTAGAGTGTCTAAGGGGGAATTTTGTCTATAAAGACACCAGTCGACCAGAGGAACATGAGCTAACACTGGCTTTCAGATAGAACATCCACAGATGTCTGATCACAGGAGTGCCATGGCAACGTATTGACACATATGACACCAAGATGAGATCATTAATACACTAACCTACAGGAGCACACCCCAACATTAGTAGGGAGAGGAAATACAAGTAAGGAAGAGGGGAGAAACCCCTACTGAACATGCATTACATCTAGCGACGTCAGCAGAACAGATTATCGGCTACACAACCCAAGAAAGGGATCTGCATGTTGCTGTAGACAGATCAATGAAAAGCTCCACTCAATGCACAGCTGCCAGCAAAAAAGCTAACAACATTCATAAGGAATGGATGGAGAATAACACCGAACATTCGTATATAAATCAAGGGGGCAGCCTCTAATATCCTGGGACCACCATGGCTACTACAGCACTGCACACAGGATATTTTATATCAATCTTTCAGAATTGGGGAAGAAATAGGTCTAAAAAGAAACATTTGATAATGAGAGAAAACCACCCGGATCTGAAGAGAGTTTATATTAAGTGAGTGAGAGTAGTTGGACAGTTTGACGAGACTGTATATGGAAGTTCAATAAACAAGACAATAATAATTTTCCCCAAACACCCACACCATTCACATGGCAGCAGGGAGCCCTTTGGGAAGGTGCTTTAAGAGGGTACGTGAGGGGAGTATGAAGCAGGAAAACTCCCTGGCAGTGGGGATGAGGCAGCAACAGGGGCAGGCAAGTGACTGGCAGCTGGGGGGAGCTGCGTGGGGCAGTTGGGGGTAGCAGTAGCCAGTCCTCTGTAACCTTGGCCTGGACAGTCTCCACTGGGGACTTTTTCCTCCTGTCCCCTTCTTTCCCTTGTTGCTGGCAGAGAATGGCCACCCCATCCCACCCCAGAGGCAGCTGTGTCTCAGGGCTCTGCAAGTTGTACCCATTAAGCCCCTTCTCATTTGGGGAATGATTCAGGACAATTTCCCAAAGAAAGAAAGAAAAAATTTGCTGCAGGTCAAATGGGTGGGAAAATATCCCAAATCTGAGATTGTTAAATTAACATTGGAGAATTATAGAGAAAATGGGGCAAAATCTGAAAAGGAGAATAGAGAAAGTGTCAGTAATTGCTCCATCAGCACTGACCCTTCATGGAGCAGTTGCTGCTTTTACACCTGAAAGGAGACTTCCTTTCTCTGACTCCTGCCCATGGGGCCATGGTAGGAAGTGGTGACCCAGTGAAGCTGACGTGAGGCTGATGCAAGGTAAGCAAAACCGAACCAGCCAACCAGGGTACTGGGTTGGAAGCCGGTACAGGGGGTGGACCTGGGTTCCCCTACATCAGTGATTCTCACCCGGGGTACATGTACCCCTGGGGGTACACAAATCTTCCGGGGGTCCATCAACTCATCTAGGTAATTGCCTAGTTTTACCACAGGCTACAGAAAAAGCACCAGCGAAGTCAGTACAAACCACATCCCCACACAGACAGTGACTTGTGCACACTGCTCCATGCCCTAGGCACGGAAAGGGACGTGCGGTGTTTACATTCCCCGGTGATGTATTGGATTAGCTGGTACAAGGAGACAGACCCCAGCCAGGCTCAGCCACAGGGCGCGGTGGTGTTTCTAGATCGGAAACTTGGGTACGCAAGTGATCCGCTGCCCGACACCAGCCCCTGGACTCGCCCCTTGGGCAGGAGACCCCCCCCCCAATCCCTCCGATTGCCCGAGGCGGGGCGAGGGGGGAGGAATCTGGGTCTCCCTGGCTGCCGGGGGGGGGAGGGGGCGGTCGGACCCGTTTCTAGGGGCGCTGCCCAGACCCCGGGGCCGAGGGACCAAGCCGCGCCCCCGGAACACGAGAGTTCGCGTTAGGAGCCTGAGAGGCCGGCTCGGGCGGGGGGATGGGAGGGGCGCAGGACTGGGGGTCGCTGGGGGGAGGGGAAGTTGTGTGTGTCTGGGTGTCAGGCTGACCCCGGGGCCCTGCCTTACCTGAGCTGGAGAGGACGGAATAGTTCCTGATTCTTCTCAGAGCGGAAGTAAGGAGCCGGTTGCTCAGACAACGCGCGCTCACATACCGCGGGAAGCGGAAGTGGGCCACCTGCTCACGCGCTCCCTCCCGGTGCACACTGGGAACCGTAGTTCTCTCTTTCAAGCTTCGCCTTCTACTGGAGGAGGGGCCGTATACACGTCAAGTCGCCGCGCCCCTCCCCGCTCCCTGATTGGCGGAGAGACCGCGCGGGGCGGGCAGGACAGAGGTTCCGGACGAGCTCGGGAGGCGCAGGTCTCGCAGCCCCTGGGCGGGGCACGCGCCTGGCTGGGCTGGAGCTGCTGCGCTCGCGCTAGTACCGCCCAGGGGGTCAGGTCTCGGTTCCTTCGCCCCCAGGCTTCGCTACCCCTCGGCCGGCTGCCCCGGGCGCACGGTGCAGAGGTTCCCCGGCGCAGCTTTGAATCCTGCTCGCAGCCAGAGGCGGCCCCGGCCCCGTGGAGCCGGGGAGGTTTGTGCTGCTCAGTCCCCCTGGCACTAGTGAGAATCCCGCCCCGGCGCTGCTCGGGGGTGGCCGAGGATGAAGGGGACCGGGGGGTGCCAGGCTACAGGGGCAGCCAGCGCTGAGCTCGCAGGGACTCTGGCCGCTGACACGCGACGGGGACACTAGCAGACGGTGGTAGCAGAAGGCAGGTGCGATGTGTCTGCGATGCCGATGCTGGATTCAATGAGAGGGAGGCAGAGGGGAGGGCGGTGGGCCGCAGCTCCACACAGGGCCAGGGTGTTCAGACACCCAGTTCTAGGGACCCTGGTGCATGCTCGAGACAAAAGCAAACAGGGACCCAGCCCCCTGCAATGTCCCTCGCCTGGGAGCAGAGCCCCTGGACACGTAGGAGCCGAGTTGGGAGTGAGATGGAGGGTCCCACAGGACAGAGGCAGCTGAAGTCCCTCCAAGTGTTGGAAACTAGGCAATGCAGAGTGAAAGGGCTTCACACCCTACCCCGATGGGCCTGGGGGCATCAGCAGCAAGTGGTGGCTGGGACTGAGCGGCGTGGGCAGCAGCACCACAGAAGACAGGCTGCCTGCGATTGAGGGGCCCGGGGAATATCTCAATCCCCTTTTTGTAGATACGATGAACGCAGCCTCCGCTCCTGGGTCTTCCCCAGGGACCGAATATTTCTTTGCAAAATAAATCTGTTAGTTGTAGGGCAGTGGTTTTCAACCTTTTCACGCACAAGGTCACTTTTTGAACTTAAGATGAACCCAGATTCTACCTTGCCCCTTCACCAAGGCCCTGCCCCTTCACCAAGGCCCTGCCCCGCTCACTCCATTCCCCCCAACCTCCGTCGCTCTCTCTCCCCCAACCTCACTCACTTTCACCAGGCTGGGGCAGGGGGTGGGGGTGGGGGTGCAGGCTCTGGGCTAAGCCTGGTGCAGGAGTGAAGGGTGCAAGCTCTGGGAGGGAGTTTGGGTGCAGGCGTCATATGGTCACGCTGCACCTAATCTCATAGAATCCACTGGATATTTCATGAGTTTTACTTTTTATTAGTGTCATTTGTGGTTTATAGATCCAAAATCCTACAGGGATTGTCACAGATCAGTGTAATATTCTCAACTGTGGGATGTGCATTGGCTGAGCCTGGGGCAGGGGGTTGGGGGGCAGGAGTGAGGGGTGCAAGCTCTGGGAGGGAGTTTGGGTGCAGGAGGGGGCTCCAGGCTGGTGTAGGGGATTGGGGTGCAGGAGGGGGTGAGGGATGTGGGCTCTTGGGGGCAGTTTGGAGGGAGTGAGGGATGTGGGCTCTTGGGGGCAGTTTGGGTGCAGGAGGGGGCTCTGGGCTGGTGCAGAGGATTGGGGTGCAGGAGGGGGTGAGGGGTTTGGGCTCCGGGGGAGAGTTTGGGTGCAGGAGGGAACTCTGATCTGGGGGAGAGTGTTGGGGTGCAGAAGGGGTTGCGAGGTGCAGGCTCTGGCTGGGAGGCGCTTACCACAGGCAGCTCCCAGTTGGCAGCCCAGCGGGGCTCAGGCAGGCTGCTGGCATGTCTGTGCATGCGGCCCCTGGGAGGGATGGGGGAAATGGGTCTCTGTGCGCTAACCACAAGTGCCACCCCTGCAGCTCCCATTGGTCCAGAGAGTCTCTTCCTCCTCAATAGATGACCTGAGAAACAGTGTCTGCCTTTTTTAAATAAGTGCTTGAACATAAGAACGGCCATACTGGGTCAGACCAAAGGTCCATCAAGCCCAGTATCCTGTCCTCTGACAGTGGCCAATGGCAGGTGCCCCAAAGGGAATGAACAGACAGGTTATCATCAAGTGATCCATGCCCTGTCACCCAATCCCAGCGTCTGGCAAACAGAGCCTAGGGACACCATTCCTGCCCATCCTGGCTAATAGCCATTGATGGACCTGTTATCCATGAATCTGTCTAGCTCCCTTTTGAACCCCATTATAGTATTGGCCTTCACATCACCCTCTGGCAAGGAGTTCCAGAGGTCGACAGTGTGTTTGTTTTAAGCCTGCTACCTATTAATTTCATTTGGTGGCCTCTTATTCTTGCATTATGAGAAGGAGTAAATAACATTTCCTTATTTACTTTCTCTATACCACTCATTATTTTATAGACCTCTATCATATCCCCCTTAGTCACCTCTTTTCCAAGCTGAAAAGTCTCAGTCTTATTAATCTCTCCTCATACGGAAGCCGTTCTATACCCCTAATCATTTTTGTTGCCCTTTTCTGAACCTTTTTCAATTCCAATATATCTTGTTTGAGATGGGGTGACCACATCTGCATGCAGTATTCAAGGTGTGCACGTACCATGGATTTATATAGAGGCAATATGATATTTTCTGTCTTATTATCTATCCCTTTCTTGATGATTCCCAACATTCTGTTCGCTTTTTTGACTGCCGCTGCACATTGAGTGGATGATTTCAGAGAACTATCCACAATGACTCCAAGATCTCTTTCTTGAGTGGTAACAGCTAATTTAGACCCCATCATTATATATGTATAGTTAGGATTATGTTTTCCAATGTGCATTACTTTGCATTTATCAACATTAAATTTCATCTGCCATTTTGTTGCCAGTCGCCAAGTTTTGTGAGACCCTTTTGTAGTTCTTCGCAGTCTGCCTGGGACTTAACTATCTTGAGTAGTTTTGTATCAAAAAAGCTTGGAGAGTCTTTGCTTCTGTGACAGCATGGTCTAATGGATAAGGCATCTGACTTTGGATCAAGCAATGGAGGGTTCAAGTCCCTTTGTGGTTGTGCTTGTGCAGTTTTCCCTTTGTGCTGAAAGTCCTGCTCCCTTCAGGGCTGGAACCTCTTCTTGGTCGCTCAGGCCAATGCTCTGGCTTCAGCTACAGCGCCGGGAAGGAGTTGGGGGTTGGGCATCACAAAGGCTGGGGCATGAGCCTTAGGTGCTTCCAGTCTAGCCTTTGCCATTCCTGACTTGCCAAAGTAAATGGGCGGCTGCCCGGGCTAGTGTGTAGAGCAGTTTCCCTCTTCCAAATGTGCGCCTGTCCCTGTGCTTGAGGGGGCTGCTAAATAGCGTCTGTGGAGCCTGGGTGTTTGTCTGCTTCTCACCAGCTGGGGAACAGCCTCTTGGGGTAAAATCTCCTGCCCCACTGCAAAAGTGAGCACCTTGAGTGGGAACGGTCAGAGGCCCAACCAGGGGGGCTGGCCCTGCTATCCTACCCCTCATGCTGGTCTGTGGGTGGCTTTCAGTGGGGGTTCGGCATGCCGGGGAGCAGGCTCGCTGGGTGTCTTTGTGGCTTTCTGCTGGCCATGCGCAGGCATGGCCCTCCCCTTCTCTTCTCCCGCCCTCGGTTGCTCTGGCTTTTAAGCCTTCCTTTGGAGCTGTCAGCACCAAACGCCTCTATCATAAATATAAAGGGAAGGGTAACAACCTTCCTGTATACAGTACTATAAAATCCCTCCTGGCCAGAGGCACAAAATCCTTTTATCTGTAAAGGGTTAAGAAGCTCAGGTAACCTGGCTGGCACCTGACCAAATGGACCAATAAGGGGACAAGATACTTTCAAATCTGGGGGGAGGCTTTGTTTTCTGTTCTGTGTCTGTCTGTCCTGGGTGCTTGCCGGAGACAGATCAAGAAAGCGAGCAATCCAACTCCATTAGAATTAGTAAGTGCTAACAAGGGAATGCGTTAGCTTACTTTTATTTTGGCTTGTGATTTTCTCTGTGCTGAGAGGGAGGTGTATTCCTGGTTTTCTTTTTGTAACTTAAAGTTTTGCCCAGAGGGGAATCCTCTGTGGTTTGGATCTGATTGCCCTGTGAGATTATCTTCCATTCCAATTTTACAGAGGTGCGTCTTTTACCATTTTTCTTTCTAATAAAGTTCTGTTTTTTTAAAGAATCTGATTGGTTTTTTTAGTGTCCTAAAAAAACCCAAGGTTGGTCTGTGCTCATCTTGTTTATTCTCAAGCCTCCCCAGGGAAGGGGGTGTAGGACTTGGGGGAATATTAGGGGGGAGTAGGAACTCCAAGTGGTCCTTTCCCTGAGTTTTGTCTACTGAGCAGAGGTTACGGCATGAGGTTTTGAATGGTATTTTGTAGGAATTGTCTAGTCATTTTAACTCTTTCACTGCCTTTAACCTGACAGTAAATTCAGTTGTCCTCGGGGCCTTGTATTAGGAAGGAGTGAGAGTAGAATCCTATTATAAACCCAGCATACCCGTTCTCTACCGCACTACTCTGAAGGCATTTTTCCTAAGATGAGCCAAGAATGTTTACATAGTGTAGAAATATGGCAAAAATGGTGAAGTCTGATAGAAATAGTCTGTACAATTTTTACTTGTAACTTATTCCTCCTCTTAACAGTAATAATTTATAAACATGGTTTAGTGTCTCTTAATCAGCTAATTTAACTAAAGCATTCAAGGATCCAGGGCTGGGACAAGGAGCTTGCAGGTGTGGCACTCTGTAATTCATGAGTGACTAGTCCGAGTGCTCCTGTACTGAGCAGGGAGTGATTGCACATGCTAAAGGCTGTGTGACCAGGCCAGGAGTGGATGTCCTGACAGCAAAGCAGTGTCAAAGGCACGCCAGGCTAGAGAACTAAGGGGACATGGCAGTTAGACAGCCCAGACCAGATTGTACCCTGGGGAATGTCCTGGTGGCGCAGCCATTAGCAGGGTATACACACAGCTTGTTCTTCTGAGTGAAGTTTGCACTTTAAGCACTGGTGTAGTGATTTGAAGTGAAGCTCAAGTGTAGTGGTTGAAAACAGTCCGAGAGTTTACAATTTTATTCTTTTCTGTTTTTCTTTTGGGAGAGGGAAATAGAAACATCAAAACATAATGAACGATGTTTTGCAGAAATCATGGCCTGAGAGCAGGATCCCGGGCTGGCTGGGCCCAGGGGGATCTGGGGCAGGCCGGGTTGGCTGGGCCCTCGGGGATATGAGGCAGGCCAGGATGGCTGGTATCTGGGGCAGGCCGGGCTCAGGGGTATCCCATTCACCCTGCAGTGTCCATCGGTGCTCATAGGCTCGGGGCTTTTACACCCCCCACAGTCCTGGGACAGGCCCAGATCTGGCCCTAACGGGGCTGCTTGTGACCTTGTCAGCCTGGACCGGCCCCACCCCATCCCAGGCAGGGACTTCCCATTAGCTGGGTGTGGGTTTGTGTTTAAAAAAAAAAAGTTTCCTGACTAGCTGTGGCTTCAAGGGAGATGATGTTGCCATTTGCGGGGGCTGATCATCTCTCTGGCCAGGAGTGGTGTGTGCTCCTTAGCAGAAAGTAGGATCCATGAGGGTGACTCCCTGTTCTGAGTTTCTTTCCTTCCTCCTAGGTTTCGCTGTCTTGTCTACTGTGTTGGCCAACTCACACTCAAACTCTCTCTCCTTTCGTGAACACTTGTCATGTTCAGTTGCCTGCATCCTCTTCCTCTGCTCCCCCACCCCCCAGTTTCCAATGGGCTAGGCTGGGTCTATCTGCCTGTGGGCATGGTCTCTGCCATACTGGGAAGGATGCATACTGCCTGCCAGGCAACCCCGCTCCTCCCACGCCCTATCTTCCTAGAGAGTTTGAGGAGACTTCATTCCTGTAACTGGGTCACAGCGTGAGTGGCCAGTCATGTCTTTGGGGCTGTGGACGGACAATCAGAGGGACAGCAGGATGCATATGGAGATAGATGAGTGTGTAAGGCATGCAGATGGATGAAGGGCTGTGTGTGGCATACAGTGGGGATGGATGGGGGGCTTGAGGGTTGGATGGACAGCAGGACAGATGGAGAGCTGCAGGGACAGATGGTGACATCACAGGCCGGAAGTGTGATGGGTTCAGCTCATGGCCGCTGGCCCTGTCATCTCCTGCCCCCATCTGCCCGTCTGACTCTGCCCCGTCTCTTGCAGGCAGCACTCAGCAGAGTCTGGCCCTGTCGTTACACTGGTGCTTACATCCAGTGCGTACACCTGTGCATAATGTGCTCCTGGAGAGCTCAGGCAGGGACAAGCGTGCGGGCTCACGGCTGCTGAACCAGCTACTCCAAAGACTGCCACAGATCTCCTCCTCCTTGGGCAGCAAGACCCTGGCCGGGGTGTGTGTGTTCCTTGTCCCTCCTTGCAGCCAAAGCAGCCTGCTCAGCACAGAGACCGAGGTCACCTGCCTTCGTCCAGCCTCTAGCTCAGGAGCAGGCAAACTTTTTGGCCCGAGGGCTGCATCGGGTTTCGTAAATTGTATGGAGGGCCGGTTAGGGGAGGGGGTCGTGGCCCGGCCCCCACCTCCTATCTGCCCCCCCTCACGGGACTCCTGCCCCATCCAACCCCGCCTGTTTCCTGATGGCCCCTCTGGGACCCCTGTCCCATCCACACACCCCCGCTCCCTGTCCCCTGACTGCCCCTGGAACCCTGCCGCCCCATCCAAACCCTCCTCTCATTCCTGACAGCCCCCCGGGGACCCCTGCCCCATCCAACCACACCTTCTCTCTGTCCCCTGACTGCCCCCGGAACCCCTGCCTCTGACTGCCCCCTGCTGCCCCATCCAACCCCCCTTCCTTCCTGACAGCCCCCCGGGGACCCCTGCCCCATCCAACCACACCTTCTCTCTGTCCCCTGACTGCCCC
>QXTE01000607.1:89630-102198 GCA_003942145.1 Platysternon megacephalum | reverse complement strand
ATGGTCAATGTTGGGATATTGAAAGTCTTTTTCCTGAGTGTCTGGCTGGAGAGTCTTGCCCGCATGCTCGGGGTTCAGCTGATCGCCATATTTGGGGTCGGGAAGGAATTTTCCTCCAGGGTAGATTGGCAGAGGCCCTGGAGGTTTTTCGCCTTCCTCCGCAGCATGGGGCAGGGGTCGCTTGCTGGAGGATTATCTGCTACTTGAAGTCTTTAAATCAAGATTTGGGGACTTCAACAGCTAAGTCAAGGGAGAGAATTATTTCAGGAGTGGGTGGGTCAGCTTTTGTGGCCTGCATCATGCAGGAGGTCAGACTAGATGATCATAATGATCCCTTCTGATCTTAAGTTCTATGATTCTATGATACTTGAGGACTGTATATTAAATTGAGTTTTGAAACTGGGGGATGGAATAGGAGCTTGCTCTGTCCAACCCATGCATTGACCTGGTATTGCAATGCCTCTGGGAACGGCGCATCTCCTTTTGGGGAGAATCTTCTGGTTAGAAAAGCAGAAAGCTGCTGATTTGGTAAGATTTTTTTTAAGTAGTTGAAAAATCTGGACTCTTTAGCGCTTTGATTTCTTCATGACAACATAATGTTCAAATTTATTGGGAGTGTTTTCTGAGTCTATAGATGTGAGTTTCTTTGTCTTGCTGGAGGATTGTTTTAAAAGCTTGGATTCTTCTTTCTGCTGTGAGTCTTTTCAACAGTATGAGGGACGAATGCTGTCCAGACTGAGGGTCTGTTGGGGAGATGGTTGGTTGGCTTTTGTTGTTTCTTTGGGGGGGCAGATTGGTAATATTCGAGGCCACACGTATATCAACAACTGCATGAGTTATATAGACTTCTCACCACACAGCTTACGTTCCATGTATCTTGGTTTGTAAGATCAAGACAAGACACTAGGTGTCGTACTGCACCTGGTTGTGTGTTCCAGACTTCGATTTCACCAACCAAGTATCAAGTGTGAACTCCTCAGGCACTATAACAGCCTTAACATGGAGTCACAGACAGCCCCCTTGGGCACCCTGAATCTATCTTGCCACCCAGGTGAGCTTGCCTTTGTGACAGATGGTCTCTTGCACCAAAAACCATAAGAATAGTCTGGTCACTCGGACCGGTCACTCAGCCAGATCAATTGCACCTCAGATCTCAAACCGTAGGCAACGTTCGTGGACAATCCTATAATAAACTAGCTAAATCTTTACTAACTAGGAAAAGATATAAGAAACTAATTTACCAGGTTACAGTGGGTAAACATACAGACAAAGGAGTTAGTCTGAGGTTTCAAAAAGTAGTAGATGCTGCTGTAACATGTAAGCTCTGTATGTCCCATAGGGCTAACCCTAGCCAAACAGCCGGGATCCCTTGATTATGCTTAGAAGTTGTGCCATCTGCCTGAAGTCCAAGCAGCATAGGGACAACAGTTTCTGCTTGACAGGGATTTTTATTAAATTCCCCCAGAGCTCAAGCTGATGGGGCAAGTGTTTGTGAATGTCCTCGCCGCCTGGGTCTGTCTGTGTGAGCAATCAATGAAGTCTTTTGTCCACCGATGATCCAGAGTGGCTTGTCCGATGTCTCAGTCAGGGCCTTCTCTTGTTGGAAAGGAGATGAGATGACTCCGCTTCTGGTAAACTAGCATTTCACACTTGGTAATGCTTCTCTCCTGACTCAGGGTGGTGGCAGTGGGGGGCGGGGGGCGGCGGCGAGAGGGTTTAAAGTTTTAGTACCAACAGTTATAGATCACCTTATCGCATGGGATACAGATGTTATAGTTGAGAATAATGCATGCAGCAACTCACAAGCTTTTCATAAATTCTAAACACAAAACACATTTTTATAAATCTAAAACAACACTAACAAACAGGTGAGCAAGACTAGTTGCAAGCTGTGCACTTGTCAGTAAGGCCTAGAGGCATTGGCATGAGCTGGCACCTGGTCTTCCAGGGTCAGAAAAGGATCTTTCCTCTTATCCCCAGGTGTCCCCCAGGGATCCATACTGGGACCAGTACTGTTTAACTTATTCATAAATGATCTGGGAAAATGGGTATACAGTGAGGTGGCAAAATTTGCAGATGATACAAAACTACTCAAGATAGTTAAGTCCAAAGCAGACTGCGAAGAGCTACAAAGGGATCTCACAAAACTGGGTGACTGGGCAACAAAATGGCAGATGAAAGTCAATGTTGATAAATGCAAAGTAATGCACATTGGAAAGCATAATCCCAACTATACCTGTAAAATGATGGGGGTCTAATTTAGCTGTTACTATGCAAGAAAGAGACCTAGGATTCATTACGCATAGTTCTCTGAAAACATCCACTCAATGTGGGAATCATTAGGGAAGGGATAGATAATAAGACAGAAAATATCATATCGCCTCTATAGAAATCCATGGTATGCCCACACCTTGACTAGTGCATGAAGATGTGGTCGCCCCATCTCAAAAAAGTTGACAAGAAGGAGTGAGTAACACTAGAGGGAAAATTAGCATGGGGAAATAGTTTTCACAGTCTTTATTGAAGCCTAATTTAATTGTTTGCAAATTAATTCCAATTCTGCAGTTTCTCGTTGGAGTCTGTTTTTGAAGTTTTTTTGTTGGAGTATTGTGACTTTGAGGTCTGTAATTGAGTGACCAGGGAGGTTGGAGTGTTCTCTGACTGGTTTTTGAATGTTATAATTCTTGACGTATAATTTGTGTCCATTTATTCTTTTGCGTAGAGACTGTCTGGTTTGGCCAATGTACATGGCAGAGGGGCATTGCTGGATCACATTGATAGAAGTGCAGGTGAACGAGCCTCTGATAGTGTGGCTGATGTGATTAGGTCTATGATGGTGTCCCCTGAATAGATATGTGGACAGAGTTGGCAACAGGCTTTGTTCCTGGGCTAGTGTTTTTGTTGTGTGGTTGCTGGTGAGTATTTGCTTCAGATTGGGGGGCTGTCTGTAAGCGAGGATGGGCCTGTTTCCCAAGATCTGTGAGAGTGAGGGATCCTGGGCTGTCTGTCAGCAAGGACTGGCCTGTCTCCCAAGATCTGTGAGAGTGAGGGATCCTGGGCTGTCTGTAAGCAAGGACTGGCCTGTTTCCCAAGATCTGTGAGAGTGAGGGATCACAATACTCCAACAAAAAAACTTCAAAAACAGACTCCAACGAGGTGGGTGCTGGAATGGGGGGGAGGCAGGGGGGCCTGGCTCCCAACTTTTAAAGATGGGGGGACTATGTCTCCAACTCTCTACCGGCCCTAAGGGCAAGGGACTGCGGGAGAGGGTAGAGAGGAGTAAGCGGAGGGCAGGGTCTTGAGGAGATGGGGCGGTGCAGGGTTGGGATCTAGGGGGGAGGGTGGGGGCTCAGGGGGACAGGGTGGGGCAGAGCCTCGGGGGCAGCATGGGGGGAGGGGCCATAGCTTGAGAGCCTGTGGCCTCCACACTTTTAGGGGGCTTCCCCCGCTCCTGACCACAAGGCTGACAAAAGATTAGCAGGCTGTTGTTTTAACTACTTGGCCACTTTGTCTGGTGGGCTTGTTGTTACTTAACTGTTTTTAAGGTCTCTGCTGTCTGTAACCTTTTCCCTAGTTCATTGGCTGACTGAGGATGGTGGGGGGATGGTTTCGCTTTTGAAAAATACTTCCTCTGTGGTATTATAAAGGAGAAAGTGACAGGTAGAAAACCCCACATCATTCTTGGTGCAGGGAGCCGGGTTTGCTCTTCAAATTCTGTATTTCACCAATGTCCAGGTCTGGAAATGTCCAGCAAGGGCAATCCTAATGGGAAGATGGATGCAGGGCACTTAACCTGCACAGATATCCTATGGAGGTGAGGTGGGAATTAACAATATTTTGAGGCTCTTTGGGGAAGAGACTTTACTGACAAGGTTTGTCTCTGTTCCTGTTTCACCTTATGGTGGTGTGTCGAGGAATCACTATTTATTTTTCTATCATATTAATTAAACCCTAAATATTATTTAATCAAATGTAAACATTAGTGTCACTTGAATTTTCCCTCTGCTAGCAAGAATGAACTGAATTTTATGACTTTCTGGAAAGGGCAGAGATATTAAATTCGTAGATTTCAATTGCTGCATTTGTGGGTGGATGTTTTACGCTCACATCTCGGTGCACGGACTGAAATACTAAGGCAATGTCTGTACTACAGAATTATGTCAGCTGAACTTACACAGTTATTACATCGCTTGGGTGCGTGCACTCTTGGCTCCTTGTATCAGCAACGCGCATTCTCACTCATCTGCCATGAGATCCAGCTAGGTAGGGGTTGTACTGGGCTCTGTGGAGGGAGGGCTCAGCTAGAAGGGACAGACTAGGGGATTTTGTCTCTGATAGATAAGGGCTTTGTCAGCGGGAAGCTGTAGGTCACGTGCTGGGGGTGACTGTGGGGTTTGAGCTGGGGCAGCAGCAGCAGAGGAGCAATGTCGGGGGCGGTTCACTTGGTAAAAATGAAACTGCCAAGCCTCTCCCTCTGCTGGAGCAAAAGCCTCATTTATCTCCTCAACTCCCCTCCGTGAAAATCTTCACCCCCATGTAGATTTTTAATTGTTCTAACACTTCCTTGGCCTCGTCAAAACATTTTTCTCAGAAAAATTATCAAGGACATTTCAAATGAGAAAAACAAACCAAATGAAAATGAAAGAAACCCCACCACACATGGTTTGGGTCTGAATTTTTCTACTGAAATTTGGAGACAATAAAACTCATCCCTCTATTGGCTAGAAGCCAAAGCCAGACCCTCCCCGCTGTAGCTGTGACTTCTGCTACCGAACCACCAATGCGCTAACTCCTCGTGTGAGACATTTCCTTCTTCACAATATGCTGCTATTCCTACTATTGACTCCAGGAAACATTTTTCTTAGCCTGGTTCCATGTGTCACTGGTTTCTCTAGCAAAGGCCAGTCCCTGACCCTGTGGTCCCGACATCCTCATTCACATCAAGCTTCAAGTTGAGAATCATTTCCCATCCCCGCTCTGTGGGAGGGGAGACTTTTCAAAACGCTCTCTGGGCGACTGCACATGGCTAAGCAAAGAGAACAAACCCCAAATCCCCCCTGTGATTTGGGAGCCAGGTTTGCTGTGGGAATTCTGGATTTCAGATGATATCAAGCCTGGGCATCGTGATTATTCACCAGTTTCTCTGGCATGGGGGCATTATCGTGCTCCCAGCTATGATGGCTGAGTGGTTAAGGCATTGGAGTTGAAATCCAATAGGGTTTCCTTGTGCAGGTTCAAATCCTGCTCACAGCGAGGCCTGTGTTTTAGCCAGTCTCTAACCCGGGCAATATCTCTCTACAACCCCCTGAGACACTGTCAATTCTCTCCCCACCCCAAGTAAATCATGTTCTGCTCCTTTCATAGAGATCCCTGGGACACCACCTCACCCTGTGTCCCTGAGGGGCCAGGCAAACTCTCAGCACCTGAAGCCTCTGCCACTCACCTAGTGCCCCACGCCCCATAGATCAGCCATAGCCCTGATTGCTGCTCCTCTCTCTAGAGTGGGAAAGGAGCCGACTCCATGGGTGCTATGGGGCCAATGGGGAAAAAAAAGGGCTTGCTGACATGCTTCTCCCCTTCCCCTTCAGCATGTCCCCCCTGCCAGTGATCAGCTGTTCAGTGGCATGCAGGTGGCGCTGTGGGGGGAGGAGTGGGGACAGGCAGGAGAGGGAGAGGAATGCGGCAGGAAGGGGTGGATCGGGAAGAGATGGATCGGGGTGGAAGCTTGGGTGGAGTGGGGACAGGGCCTGAGATGGAGCAGGGGTTGAGCACCCTCCGGGAACTCTCAAAGTCGGCGCCTCTGAGTACAGAAGCCTTCCCTGGGGCCACAAGCCTCAGGCTTTGGGAGAGAGAGATTATCTGAGACATCAGAGTGTTGGAAACCCTCCGGCCGCCCCCTAAATCAAGGGCCTGTTCCAGCCCTGAGTCTGAGGTACCGGGATCCCTGCCACAGAGCAGGTGTCACAAGTCTCAGCCTCCCTTTCCTGCACATGGCTCTGGACACCACCAGGAATTATTTGGCTCCTGGCACACAAGGCAACTTAACTGGACAGCAGCTCAAACCCTGGAGAGCCTGATGCTTTACTGACTGAGCTAGCCAGGCTTGCTGAAAGCATCTACCCCTTCCACCGCAAGAGCAAGCAGGCAGGCAAAAGAGAGGGGGGGAAAAAGTCCCAGGAACCCCTCCTCTTTTTCTCCACGGCCAGTGCCTATCAGCAGGATTTCTCTTCCTCCCTCCTGCGCCTCAGGGCCACTAAATCTCCACACCTAGACAGCCACCCATCCGCTGCACCCCAATCCCCCATGCTTAAAACTCCCTGCCAAAGTCCTGCACCTGGATCCATAGAATTAAGTCTCACATCTCGCTGGGAACTCTACGTCTTGTGCCCAAAGGAGGAAAGGTGAGTGAAGAGGGAAGAGCCCAGCGCCGAATCCCCGTCCCGCGGTGGGGCGCGGGAAATGTGGCGTACAGAAGACCCACTCCCCAGTGCTGCTTTTGGGGGCCCAAGTCCTTCTGATCGAGGCACAGCCCGTGGACGGTGTGAGGCCGGTAGCGGCCCCCGGCGTGCCGGGCCCGGGTCTTCTTGGAGTCGGATTGCTTGGGAATGCAGCCCAAAGCTGGTGGTAAACTCCATCTAAGGCTAAATACTGGCATGAGACCATAAGGGAAAGTTGAAAAGAACTTTGAAGAGAGCATTCAAGAGGATGTGAAACAGTTAAGAGGTAAATGGGTGGGATCCACGCAGTCTGCCCAGAGTATTCAACCTGGTGGGTTCAGTCGGCCGGGCCCGGGACGATGGATCACCCTCGCCCCCCTATGGGGGTGGAGGGGACCGCCGCTCAGACGACCCCGGTCCCTGTCGGGGGCATTTCCACTGAGGCGGTGCGACCGGCTTGTGACGGGTTTGGTCACAGAGACCCCCTTGGGACTGTCACCTGATGTGCTGAATTTACCCTGAGCCCATTTTCCCTGCCAGCTTGGAACTCCAGAATCCTGCCTTGTTGAGTCAGACACGCTAGCCTGCTGCAACATAGACCCAGGTCTGGTCCACTCCCCCAAAGCTGCAGACTTTAACCAAAAACTGCTCAGCAGGTCACCTGTCTCCAGCACCCAGACACCCAGCTCCCAATGGTAGCCAAACCCCAAATAAATCCGTTTTACTCTGTGCAAACCTTATACAGGGTAAACTCATAAATTGTCCACCCTCTATAACATTGATAGAGAGATATGCACAGCTGTTTGCTCCCCCAGGTATTAATCACTTACTCTGGGTTTACTAATACACAAAAGTGATTTTATTAAGTATAAAAAGTAGGATTTAAGTGGTTCCAAGTAATAATAGACAGAACAAAGTAAGTTACCAAGCAAAATAAAACAAAACACGCAAGTCTAAGCCTAATACATTAAGAAACTCATTACAGATAATATATCACCCTCAGAGATGTTCCAATAAGCTTCTTTCACAGACTGGACTCCTTCCTAGTCTGGGCCCAATCCTTTCCCCTGGTTCAGTCCTTGTTAGTTCCAGCAGGCATCTAGCGGTTTTCTCATGACTGGAAGCCCCTTTGTTCTGTTCCACCCCCTCTTATAGCTTTGGCAAAAGGCGGGAATCCTTTGTCTCTCTGTGTCGTCCCCCCTTCTAAATGGAAAAGCACCAGATTTAAGATGGATTCCAGTATCATGTGACATGGTCACATGTCACTGTAAGACTTCATTACTCACTGGCTGGCACACACACATACAAAAGCGTACAACTAAACAGAGCTATTTACAGGTTATTGATTCTGAAGCACCCTTAATGGCTTCCACTTAGTATGTTTGCATCAGTAATACAAGTTTATATCTTATTCTCCTAACTCCAGACATAGAAATAATACATGCAAACAAATGGGATGAACACACTCAGTAGATCATAAGCTTTATAATGAAACCTTACAAGAGACCTTTTGCATAAAGTATATTCCAGTTACATCATATTCACACGTATAAACATATTTTTATAAAGCATATGGAGTGCAACATCACACGGCTCTGGGTTGGCTGGGAAGGCCTGGCGGGCAGGTGGCTCGCTGCTTCATGGCAGGGAGTGTTACAGCCCCCAGGCTGAGGGTGATGACCACCACCATACCTTCCCCCGTGGCCCCCCGCCCCTCCCAGGGGGCTTGCAGTATGGGGTGTGTGAGGAGGACGGGTCCCCATGCTCCCAGTGTGACTGTCAATCGGGGCAGACTGTCCTCAGTGTGCCCCAACTGTGTCATGCCACCTGGCGGGGAGGGCCACGCCAGGGTGCCCTGGGTCTGCGGTGATGTCGGCAACCCACCTGATCCGGCTTGAAATACGGATCAAGGAGCCTAACACATGCACGAGGCACAGGCTAAATCAAAAATAAAGGTGAGGGCCGGTGCGCGCCAACTGAGATGGAATCCCGAGGCCACCAGCCCGTCTCGTCTCCCCGTCGGGGAGGTGGAACATGAGCATAAGTGCTAGGACCTGAAAGATGGTGAATTATGCCTGGCCAGGGTGAAACCAGAGGAAACTGGTGGAGGCCCATAGCGGTCCTGATGTGCAAATCGGTTGTCCAACCCGGGTGAAAGACTAATCAAACCATCTAGTAGCTGGTTCCCTACGAAGTTTCCCTGAGGATAGCTGGCACTCGTCCGTCTCCGCAGTTTTATCTGGTAAAGCGAATGATTAGAGGTCTTGGGGCCGAAACGATCTCAACCTATTCTCAAATTTTAAATGGGTAAGAAACCCGGCTTGCTGGCGTGGAGCCGGGCATGGAATGCGAGTGCCTAGTGGGCCACTTTTGGTAAGCAGAACTGGTGTTGCAGGATGAACCTAATGCCAGGTTAAGGCGCCCGATGCCAACGCTCATCAGATCACAGAAAAGGTGTTGGTTGATACAGACAGCAGGACGGTGGCCATTGAAGTTGGAATNGGAGTGGTGGAGATGGGCGCCGCGAGGCGTCCAGTGCGGTAACGCAACCGATCCCAGAGAAGCCGGCGGGAGCCCCGGGGAGAGTTCTCTTTTCTTTGTGAAAGGCAGGGCGCCCTGGAATGGGTTCACCCCAAGAGAGGGGCCAAAGCCTTGGAAAGTGTCACGGTTCCAGCAGCGTCCGGTGAGCTCTCGCTGGCCCTTGAAAATCCGGGGCAGATGGTGTAAAGCTTGCTCCGTGCCGTACCCATATCTGCAGCAGGTCTCCAAGGTGAACAGCCTCTGGCATGTTAGAACAGTGTAGGTAAGGGAAGTTGGCAAGCGAGATCTGTAACTTTGGGATAAGGATTGGCTCTAAGGGCTGGAGTGGGAAGCGGGGCTGGGCAGGGGCAGAGGTGACTCTGGACGTGAGTCAGGCCCTTCCTGTGGATCACCCCAGCTGCAGCGGGCATTGCTCGCATCTCCCCCTCTGTGGGGATGGTGGGAGGGGCGGCGTTCCACCTTGGCCAGCGCCTAGCAGCTGACTTAGAACTGGTGCAGACCAGGGGAATCTGACTGTTTAATTAAAACAAAGCATTGCAGTGGGTGTTGACACGGTTATTTCTGCCCAGTGCTCTCAATGAAGCACAGGTAAACGGCGGGAGTAACTATGACTCTCTTAAGACCTTCCATGAGTCTCTGGACCCTCCCAGATGTTGAGCCTGGATGGTTATGAATGCCTGAGGGTTGTGGTGGATTGGGTAATTAGTGAGGTGGAGAAGGGGGTGAACCCTGCCAATAGGGGCAATCTCTGCCAAGATCCAAGACCTCTTCCCATTAGGGTGAAGCGTTATGCTGGCTGGGACCCCTCAGTGAGGAAAGCCTCTGGAGGGTAAATCCTACTGCCACCTCCTCGTGGTGAGAGTTGGTAACCGGCTTGGATAGCCAGGTGGATTGCAGAGGGCAAATCCCCACCCCTATTGGGGTGGATAGCCCCAAGAAAATCTGCTCCCCTGGTAAGGGTAGTTTCCCCTTGGTAAGGGTAGCCTCCTCCAGGTACAGGTTGAATCCCCCTGGTAAGGGTTAGTCTCCCCCGGTAAGGGTTAGCCTCCCCCTGTGAAGGGTTATATCTTTTAGTTATGGAGAAAATAAATTTTAATTTACATACCGGATTGGCGCTGGACCGGGTAAACAATGCCCCCACTGCCAGCTTTGATGCCCGGGCTGGCAGTGTAAAATATATTAGTGGAGTGATTCAGGTCGCTGGACCTATGGACAAAATATTTTTAGTGAGTGGATTTATCATGAGCTTGAGAGAGGTGACCTCCCTGTCGAAGATATAATGGGCGTCAATGAAACTGAATCGATAGGTGAGGACCAGGCTTACAATGATTTATAATTTTTACCTATGCTTTTTACCAATGACATTTTTAATAATTTAGATGTGGACAATTTTAATCCTGGTTTTAAGTATTTAAATGCATTACCAAATAGTAGTTCATGGAAAAACAGAGTTTTTTATTTAGAATATCCCGTTGATTGTTTTAGTTTCCCATTTTCCACAGATTTTAGCAATGTTTGGAAAGTGGGCTAAGCATACTAATGTGGTACACAAAAGTAAGGCCATTAGAGTGGTCTGTAAAAAGTGTGGTAAATCCTCTCAATTCCACAATATAGCTTGCCACTACCCGAAGTGTGTGCCCAGGGAAGTGGATATCCCTGTGGTGAGGCACAAAATGTCCAGCTTGCCTCACAGAGAATCAAGGCCATAAATGAGATACATCCCACATCAGGTACCTGGCAAGATAATACCAAGGACAATGCTACTAAGTGCCAAACTGTGGCATGGAAAAAAGGAAAGACACAGAGGATCTGCCCAATTCTCACTACAGAAGTCATAAACACAGCATTCAAGGAGACTTTAAAACCTAACAGACCATCAGACCTTGGCCTCTCTACGAACACAGCTTATGAAGAGGAAGTTGGTGCTGAAGGCTCCAAAGCAGGGACAAACGGAATTAAAGATAACCTCAACGATCATATCAACCACAACACTTCCACTGTTGAGGTGACAGAAGGAATAGGTGTAAATGGAGTACAGGGAAAGATTCTAATACAGCTGCCTAATGATAATCCAGCATGTCCTTTCTGTGGAGATCGTGTTGGCAAACCTAGTGCTCTGAGCATCCACCTTAAGTGTAATCATGGTGTGAAAGATGCTCCTTGTGTAACAAAAGTGACCCAAAGGTACACAGCATCATGTCACATTGCTAAATTTAAAGGGTGAACAGCGGAAGAGCAGTGGGTGACTGGACTTGTGAAGTATGTGCCAAGCAATTTGATACCAAAATTGGTGTCTTTCAACATAAGAGAACAACTCATCCGGCAATACGAAATGAAGAGCGTATCCAAGCCAGTCAACCTAAACAGAACTCACAGTGTGGAAAACACAAGAGTTGTTGGACAGCTGACGAAGAGCAACTCCTCATTGACTTTAACAACATATTTTGGGGCAAAAGATGCATAAATATTCTGATTGCGGAACACATTAAAACCAAAACCGCTAAACAAATAAGTGAAAAACGGTGATTACTGGGTCTCCATAAAAAGGCCAAACTGAAGATGGCTGACCCAAGACCTGGAGCAAAAACATGCTATATGGAAACAAGGGCTGACAAGCCCAATATCATCACTGGGCTCAAGGACACCTACATGTGTAAAATAAATGAAAGCCTAATAAACCAAGGCACAGACCAGAAACACCAAGGTTAGATAAAGTTTGATATGGAAGTTATAAATGCATGAGTGGCTGAAAACTCCAATTTCACATCCTTTGTTGAATCCACCTCCATTGACACCCCTTCCTTCCTAACAAAAGCACCTGAGCTGAAGAATAGATTAAACAAAATGGCCACAAACAAAAAGAGCGGGGAAAAAAAGGCTTGGATGAAAAAAGAGCAGCACAAAAAGGAACCTATAAGAGGCACCAATATTTATTTGAAAATGACAGTATCCCACGACCACATCATGTGGGTACTACAGGAAAGGGGCCTGGATCAGCACATTGTCGACATAATTCGTGACTCCTATAAGAACATCCATACCTGCATCGAAGTAGGGAAGGAGCTCACCCCAGCCATTGATATAAAAGTTAGCGTAAAACAAGGAGACCCTATGTCACCACTGCTATTCAATTTAGCGCTTGATCCGCTAATCTCAGCATTAGAGAAGGCTGGTCCTGGGATTCCCAGGACACAAAAGATTACAACACTTGCCTTTGCAGATGATCTAGTCATGCTAAGTGACACTTGGGAAGGTATGAATGCAAACATTGAAATACTAGAAGCCTTCTGCAGGCTGTCTGGTTTCAAAGTGCAAGCTAAGAAATGCTACAGATTCTTCCTGAGCCCAACTCATGACTCATTTACTGTCAATAACTGTGAAGCCTGGAAAATCAACAAGGATGGGAAGAATATGATCATACCAGGCAAGTCTGAGAAATACTTGGGACTTAAGGTTGACCCATGGATTGGGTTTTCCAAACTGGCATTATCAGAAAAGCTTGACACTTGGCTTGAAAGAATCAACAAAGCCCCACTAAAACCTTCACAAAAATTGATTATGCTAAACACATTTACAGTACCAAGGATCAT
>QXTE01000607.1:47130-84630 GCA_003942145.1 Platysternon megacephalum | reverse complement strand
TTTGGCCCTTCCTGATTTCACTCCTGCATGCCTGAGCAATATTTTTATACTCCTCCCTGGTCATTTGGTTGACCTGGTGATTGGCAGGGACTTAAGCCCGGACCCCAGAGGGGCCGAGGGGTGGCGGGCCAGGCGACCCTCGGCGGAGGAGGGTCCTGCCAGCCCCTCTCCTCTCCTTGGGGCTCCAGGTTGACCTGGTGACCTGTGTGCCTAGCCAACAGGCCACCAGGTCAAGCCCCCCCACCTGCATCCTATGGGTTGACCTGGTGGCTCGTGTGCCAAGCCAACTGGCCACCAGGTCAACCCATAGTGTACAATGGGTTGACCTGGTGGCCGGTTTGCTTTCCGGCCCGCATGTCACCCTACTCCAAGGGCAGTGCAGTAGTGATCATGAGGACCACAGAGGGAGCTTAATAGTCAAGACGGAGCAGGTCCAGGGGAGGCTTAATAGTCGTCCCCTGGGCAGTGCGGGGGGAGGCTTAATAGTCGTCCCCCAGGTGATGCGGATGGAGGCTAAGTAGTTGTCCCCCGGAAAGTCAGCTTGTCGGGGGGCAGGCTTTATAATCAGCCTCCGGAGGGTCCTTGGATGCGATGCTGCCACTGCTGAGAGGCAGCCTCCAAGGCTGGGAAGTGAGCACCGAGGCCAGGGAGAGAGGAGCAGGAGGTCCCTGGACCTGATGCTGCCACTGCTGAGAGGCAGCCTCCAAAGCTGGGGACAGAGCACTGAGGCCAGGGAGAGAGAAGGAGGAGCAGCTGGGGGGGAAAGGGGTCCCTGGACCACATCCTGCCACCGGTCAGAAGCTTGTGTCCCAAGCTGAGAAGGGAGCACCCAGGTTGGGTAGAGAGGAGCAGCGGGAGCACCATCCCACAATTCTTGTGGGGTTGAAGGGCTCCCTCCGGTGGCTTGGTCTGGGGCCGCTGCAGAGGAAGCCAGGGAGGGGTGGGGAGTCAAAGCCCAACTCCCCAGCCCCGGGCACCTGTCAGGCTCAGTTAGGCGTGAGGGGCCAGGCCCTGACGGTCGGTCTAGGTCAGGCTTGGCATCGGGTCGAGACCCCAGGGAAAAGGGCTGGAAATTTTTCTTAGTCCCCACTTGGCCACCAGGTCAACCCCAGTCTAGCAAATGGGTTGACCTGATGGTCGGTATTATTGTGGTACTATCACGGATGTCCACAGGAGGGCAGAACCCAGGTAGGCCTGGCCTGGCGTGGGTGGCCGTGGCTGATTCTGGGGTGTTGCCTGCTCCCGGTGGCAAGGCGCAGGGGAGTCGAGTGACACAGGACGAGTCCGCCCCGGGGATGGGGGTGCCTCCTGCAGTTTTGGGGGCTGTGGGTCCCACATGGAGGAGGCTGCACACCCACTATCCAGATCGGCCAGGACAGGCCTCACCTGGGTGGCCGCTGGAGGATTTGGGGTGGCTGTGGGCCAGCGGCTGGGTGCAGTGGGTCTGAGTGACTCCGGGTGAGTCCGCTCCAGGGCTGGGGGCGCCTCCTGCAACTTTGGGGGCTATGGGTACCCACTGGAGGAAGCCCAGGGGGAGCTGGACACCCACTGCCTGGCCTGCTAGGCCAGGCCTTGCCTGGGTGGCCGCTGGAGGATTTGGAGTGGTTTTGCGGGCTGGCAGCTGGGTGCAGGGAGTCCGAGCGACTGATACTGCTGGATACTGATCAGATCCAGCAGCTCTGCAGTGCTCCAAGCAGGATAGTGTTTGCCGCGTGGAGCCCCAATGGTCAGCTGGGAGGATATGGTGCGAGCGCTCCATGCCGAGCAAACAGGAAGGGGAATTTCAAAAATTCCTGGGCCTTTAAAGGGGGAGGGGCAGAAGGTGTTTAACTGGCTGCAGGGCAGCAGAGTTGAAACTGTTGACCAGAGTGGTCAGGATAGGCATTGTGAGACGCCTTCCAGAGCCCAATCACAACACTAAAATCAAGCACAGTGTCTACACTAGCACTTTGGTGACAAAACATTTGCATAAAAACCCTTCCAACTCTCATAGAAGTGGCTTTATTATGTCACTGAAATTGAGGAGTTCCATCGCCGAAAGTGGCTTTGCAGTGTGTACACCTCTCTAGACAAGGCCTTAGGTGCAGCATGGGAGAATGACGTTTGTTTTCTGGCCAACAGAGGTCTGAGTTTTATTGCCTTAAAATTTCAGTAAAAAAATTCAGACCCAAGCAGTGTGTAGTGGGGAGATTGGTGAGGGTTTCTTTGGTTTTGTTTTTCTCATTTTAAATGTCCTTGATCATTTTGATGGGGAAAATGTTTGTACAAAGCCAAGGAAAAGTAAGAAAAATTAAAAATTTGCATGGGAGTGAACGGGTTTCCGAGTGCCAGGGCAGGGGCGGAGATTTACATGAAGGGGGTTTAGGGGATAAATGAGAAGCTTTTGCTGCAGCACAGGGAGAGGTTTTGCAGTTTCATTTTTCCCAAGTGACAAGTCCCCCACATTGCCCCCTTGCTGCTGCTGCCACAGCTCAGACCCCACTGTCACCCCTAGCTGTCACGCCTCCCGCTGACAAACGCCCCTGTACATCAGTGACAAACTCTCTTAATCTGCCCCTTCTCCCAGCTAAACCTCCCCCTGCAGAGCCCCAGAACAACTCCCACCTAGTTGGATCTCCTGGTAACCACATCTGGCCAAGTCGCTGCCCGGGCTGTTTTCCTAGGTCCCTGTGCAGAGGAAGCAGCAAGTTCCTACCACATGAGTATCATGATATGCCCACTTGTCACAGGGGAGAGTGAGGCATGATTCCCTGATGGGAAAGCTGTGATTTTGACACTAAGGGTATGTATACATTGCAATTAAAATATGTGGCTGGCCCAGACCAACTGACTTGGGGTTGAAGGACTTGTCTGGAATGGTGGCTGAACATCCAAAATATTTTAAAAAATGGTATTCTATTATTGTTTAACAGTGTGATTAAAAATGCGATTAATCGTGATTTTTTTTAATTGCACAATTAAGTGCGATTAATTTTTTTAAATTGCTTCACAGCCCTAGTTTTTATATCAGGATAGTGAACTCAAGCTAGCTAACTCCATGGAAAATCCTAGTGGAGTCAAGCTCAAGGTAAATTAAACCTCCATGTACCTAGTTGAAGTCACTTCTAGTTCCCCCACCTGGGGCTGATGGACATTCCTATTGGAGGGACACACACCTCCATGACACAGCACAAAGGAGTTGATGAAAAAGAGTGTAGGATTCATCCCAAGGAAAGGTGAGCTGCAAAAGGGAAAAGCAGACAACTCAGGTGGGGGAGTTGAGAGACCACGGTGACACAAATGCTTCTTTAAAGTTCAGTATGTGGGAATTAGCAAATGGAAAACAAAATCTTTTCTTAGCCCTAGACAATATTTTTATGGTCTTTAACTCCCTTGCAGATTCTCTGATGACAAATAAGGGCTGAGCTCTGACGGAAGAATTTCCCACACTCGGAGCATTCGTAGGGTCTCTCTCCTGTGTGGATCCTCTGATGTCTAATAAGGTGTGAGCGCCGAGTGAAAGTTTTCCCACAGTGGCAGCATTCATAGGGCCGCTCCCCTTTGTGGATTCTCTGATGTTTAATAAGGGTTGAGCACCGAGTGAAGGTTTTCCCACACTCACAACATTCATAGGGTTTCTCCCCTGCGTGGATCCTCTGATGTTGAATAAGGTTTGAGCGCTCAGTGAAGGTTTTCCTGCACGTACAGCATTCATGGGGTCTCTCCCCTTTGTGGATTCTCTGATGTCTAATAAGATGAGAGCTGAGAGTGAAGGTTTTCCCACACTCACAACATTCATAGGGTTTCTCCCCTGTGTGGATCCTCTGATGTTGAATAAGGTTTGAGCGCTCACTGAAGGTTTTCCCACACTTACAGCATCCATAGGGTTTCTCCCCTGTGTGGATCCTCTGATGATTATTAAGGGTTGAGATCCGAGCAAAGGTTTTCCCACACTCACAGCATTCATAGGGTTTTTCCCCTGTGTGGATTCTCTGATGTCTAATAAGGTGTGAGCGCCTACTGAACTTTTTCCCACACTCAACACAGGTGTTATTTCTCTCTCCCATGGGGATTCTCTGCTGGGCTGTGATTTCCTTGAGACGTTTATGAGATCCCCGATAATAAACAGATTGACCAACTTTCTGTGTTGGCTGGTTTCTCTGCCACCTCTCTGGAATGTGCTGACTCTCACCGGCTTTTCCCTGATCACAACTCCTGGACACACTCCCTTTGCATCTTTGCAATAATACACCATGTGGCTCCACTTCCTCAACATCTTCCTGCTGAGGATTCTGCTCCATGGTCTCACTCCCCAGTCTAGCACCTGCTGGGACAGAGAAAGAAAAACATCAGAAACAGGAATGGAAAAGGGGAGAACAAACTGGAAGAACACCTGGAGATGGAAAAAAAATAATCAGGGACTCAATTCCCCCAAACTCTTCCCCAAAGGGGAGAGAGGAAAGGTTGAATTTTTCATCCAGTTCCCACGCAAATACTCAGGGAGAAGGGAGTGTAGGTGTGATTAATGTGCATAAGTCTTGTCAAGTAGTGTCAGACTAAGTACTGTTAGGCCTCAAGCTTCTGGAAGTTGAAAGAAGCGAGTGCAGTTGAACCTGCAAGCATAAGCATAATCTAGCTAGAAAGCTTTATAGACTAGAAAGGAAACTCGGTAGAGATAGATACAGACTTGTGGTTACTATGCTCTGCAACCAAATGCCTCTTTAAGCTGACTCGAGCATTTTTTGAGTCTAGCAAATTGACCACAATTAGCCGCATGGAGAAGAGATGAGCTGAGCACAGGTGCACAGTTCATCAGTTCAAAACAACTGCAAATACCACCCTAGAACATTTGGCCACCTTAATTGGTCGACCTGTTTTGAAACGCGGCCAGCAAATGCCATATAAAAAGGTGCAAAGATGCAAGTGTGTGTGTGTGTGTGTTGACCTAAAGGAGATCACTCTTTGTCAGGCTCATATGCACCCCCTGAACCAAAGGGACTTGCGCTTCATCGACTATCTGTGCTTGGCCAGCGCAGGAAACGGTCGGACTGAAGGTAATGTATCTTTGGAAAAATGCAGGGTAAAGTATTTCGGAGTGGAGAGGTCTGGTTATGCTCGAGCTAGTTAATCTTAAATCTGTATTAATACTATAGTTTAGGTATATTAGTAAATTGTTTAAGTTGTTTAGAAATAGTAGTAGTCAATAGTTAATCAGTATATAGTAACTGTATATGTTTTGTGCCTTGCTGGAAACGGGTGCAGTGCTGGTAAAGCTAGTAGTTTATAAATCATAATAGCTTTGCAAGTCGCTGTACCTGTTTTCAGTATAAGTTACCATCAAGTTTATCATAAAAGTCAATAAAAGTTTATAAGTTGTTATATAAGGTTATAGGTAGGTTAAGGTTAGTAAAATATAGTTAATCAATGTATTAGTATTATATGTAAGATTGTATTTGTTGGGGGTGGTTACAGTACATGTGAAGTTGCTAAGCAATCAGTAATAGTAGCGTTCATGTGCTTGTGACCACAGTAGGGAGGGAGCTACTGCCAGGAGTTAGTCAGAATGGATAGGAAGTAGGGCTGTCAATTCACTGCAGTTAAGTCAAGTGATTAACGCAAAACAAATTAACTAGATTGAAAAAAAAAAGTCACGATTAATGGCAGTTTTAATCCCATGGTTAAACAATAATAGAATACCAATTGAAATTTATTATAAATATTTTTGGAAATTTTTCTACATTTTCAAATATATTCAATTACAATACAGAATACAAAGTGTACAGTGTTCACTTTATATTATTTTTTATTATATTTGAACTGTAATGAAGTTCAACAAAAGAAATAGTATTTTTCAATTCACATCATACAAGTACTGTAGTACAAGCTCTTTATCATACAAGTGCACCTTACAAATGTAGAATTATGTGTGTTTATTTTACCTAACTGCACTCAAAACCAAAATAATGTAAAACCTTAGAACCTATAAGTCCACTCAGTCCTACCTCTTGTTCAGCCAACCGCTAAGACAAACAAGTTTGTTCACATTTATAGGAAATAATGCTGCCCACTTCTTATTTACAATGTCACCTGAAAGTGAGAATAGGCATTCACATGGCAGTGTTGTAACTGGCGTTGCAAGGTGTGACAGGTTGTCATCCCCAGGGTGCAGTCTGGTAGCTGTGGGAATCGCTTTGCCCCCGTAACAATTAAGCTGGTCTGGTCTCTCTCACACTGCTCTGCCAGTGATTCAGCCAGCCTCTCCAGGCCCTGTTATCACCCAACATGACAGCAGGTGGCGCCACACACTCAACTGAGCTACCTGAGTACTTTACCTAAGCCACTCAAGGACAGACAGAAGACAACAGCCAATTTCCCAGCTCTCCAGCGTTGGACCCTTGCTGCAGTATAAACACAGTATTATACTGTCTTGCACTGCACAGGTATCAGTACAATGCAAACCCACGAAAGCTTATGCTCCAATACGTCTGTTAGTCTATAAGGTGCCACAGGACTCTTTGTTGCTTTTTACAGCTCCAGACTAACACGGCTACCCCTCTGATACTTGTCATCAATATAGGTCACTTTCCTCTCGATGTGGGAAAGATATGCAACAGCCTTAGTTTACAGAGCTGAGATTTTTCCAGACACTTCACTTAAAACACATTGGGTAAGGTAAGACATAAAACAAGTTTATTCACTACAAAAAGATAGATTTTAAGTAACTAGGTGTGACAGCAAACAGATCAAAGCAGATTAAACAAAAATGCAAACTAAGCCTAATGTACCAGATAGATAGGATGCGAATTAGCAATTTCTCACCCTGACTGATGACACAAGCAAGCTTACAGATTCTTAAGGCACAGACTGCAATTGCTGTGCAGCATGGGTTCCCCCTTCCCCATTTCAAGTCCTTTGTCTTTCAGAGCTTTTTTCAGGTGTTGAGTTGTGGGGGAGTGAAGACCAGTCATAATGTCACTCCCTACCTTATATAGTCACTTCATATGGTGGGAACCCTTTGTTTCAAGCTAAATTCCCAGCCCAGTTTGTGGAAAAATACAGGTACCAAAATGAAGTTCGACTGTCCCGTGGTCTGGTCACATGCCCTTGCATGCCTTGCTGAGTCATAGCAGCCATTACTCATAGGCTGGCTGAAACATTCCCAGGAAGGCTAAGCTATTCCATGGTCCATCGTCTTTGCTGATGGGCCATCAGCACTATATAGCTTCTTCATTGTTGTACCTGAAAGGCTAGTTATGGATGTTACCCAGAGTAAGCACATTTGAAATACAGATACATAGTCAGTATTCATAACTCCAGATACATGCATACAAATAGGATATTCATATTCAGAAAACCATAACTTTTCCATAGACACCTCACAAGACACATCTTGTATCAGATGCATCATAATTATGTCACAATCATATCATAATTATACCACTATGATGAATATGGGGTGCAGTGTCACACAAGGTATTTACATGCCAGAGATGCAAAACATTCATATGCCCCTTCAGGTTTTGACTTTTTATCTTTTTTACCATGCAAATATTTGTAATAAAAAATAATTTAAAGTGAGCAACTGTATATTTTGTATTCTGTGTTATCATTGAAATCAAAAAGTAGGAAAATGTAGAAAAACACCCAAAATATTTATAATAAATGTAAATTGGTATTCTATTATTATTTAAGTGTGATTAAAACGGAATTAATCACAACTTTTTTTTAATCCCGCGATTTATTGCAATTATTTTTTTAATTGTTTGAAAGCCCAAGTAGGAAGTCATAAGCAATATCTGCCCTAAGGATATGACACTTGCTGGGGACAATCCTGAACCCAGAGAGCTCACAAGGTCTTTGTTGGGAATCCCAGCAGTTTCCTTCAGGCACTAACAGTTTAACGACTCCTCACCTGTGCAGATGCCTCTCAGGATCTCTCTTTCCTCTGAGCCCTGGAGATCTGGGGACAACGGCTCTTCCTCTTGTTCCAGCTGGGAGGTGACATCAGGTTTGGAAACTGGAAACCCTGCTCAGGGGAAAGAAGACAAGTGAGATCAGGTGAATTAATGGGACTTATGTCACACAAAAAAACTTCTGTTATTTCAACCCCAGCCCATTTTAAATCAGTAAAATCTTGGAGCCAGCTCCCCAGATGCTCAAAGGTGCAGGACACTCTTACGAGGGATGTAACTGATCCCATATCTACTGGGAACGCACACAGCCAGACATTCATGATCAAAGGGACTCCTAAAACCCAGAGAAGCTAACTCCATGTCCCAGAAAGGGAAGACTCAAGACAGAGGGCAAGTCCCCTGGACCTGCTTCTTACTGACAGAGGCAGGCCCACAGACAGTGCAGGAGGGGGAAAGGCACGAGGCCTGACAGCTGAGGGAGGGGGCACTCAAAGAGACAAGGAAGGGCACAGAGAGGCAGCTTGCCCTGCCAATCACTATGACCCCCACACCCATTCCTCCAGCTACTCTCACCCTTCCATACCTCTTGGGACCCAAGGAGAAACCACTACTTGTGTTCTCTCCTCCCTTCTCACTGCCCATAGCATTCCTTGCTCCCAGTTCTCCCAAATTTCCTGCTCCCCAACCATTTCCACCCCATCATCCCAATGTCTCAATTGTTCCTTGGTCCTGATTCCCAAGAGCTGCTGCCAGAAATGTGTCCCTTTGGTCCCTCCCATTTCTAGCATCCCTATTTCCCGGGGCACCCGCTACCCAGCACCCATGCTCCCTTTTCTCTAACCAGCACCAACCCTTCCAGATCCTTGAGTTCTAATTTTTCCAGCCCTCCACAGCATCCTAACTCCTTATAGCAGCTGTTCCATGGCATCCCAACCCCTTACCACTGCTTTCAGCCCTCCAGGCTCACACGAGTGCTTTGCCCCAAACCTTCCCATATCCGGCTTTCTAACACCCTCCCTCCCACTGCTCAGAACCTCCCCATTATTATTTCTATTACTGTAGTGCCTAGTAGCGCTAGTCATGGACCAGGATCCCATTCTGATGGACATTCTACAAACAGAGAACAAAAAACTGTCTCTGCCCCAAAGATCTGACAATCTAGGAATAAAACAAGGGACAGATGGATACACACAGACACGGATGGCAATTTCCTGCAATGTCCTGGACCATCCTTACCAAATTAAGTCAAACCTTACTGAATAAATTTCAGTATCTTAGGAGTTCATTGCATTAAAAATATGTGTGCACACTTATTACTGTGGGATGGTCTGTAATATCTCTGGGCAGAAGACCTGGCTAACATAAACCCTAGGAAGTGTTATGAACTTCAAAGGACTCTTTGAAATAATGTTCTAGACAAGTTAAGTGGGATACCTAGGAAATCCTTGAGGGGAGGGGAAGGCAACTTCTCACCTCCACATCAAACCTATGGAAGCTGCACCCTCAGGAAGACGAGTTCAGAGGCCCAAACTGGAGAAAAGGGTGACTTACAAATGCATAGGCATGCTTGTTCTAAGCTAACATCTGGTACCTTGTGACCACAGAAAACTCTTGGTGAGGTTTGAAGGTCTGTTCACCTGCCTGAGCCATTGATGGGGTTGGGGTGATCTCTGGTAAGCTTATTAGCATGTGTATAGGTTCTTTTATTGTTTTTAATATGTTCTCTCTGTAATGCCTTTGCCTTGAGAATCACTGTTTGCTGGGAAAGGGCTGTAACTTAACTAGGGGCAGTTATGCTGTTCATAGCCTCCGAGGAAGGAAGGCAAAGCAGGCCTGCTGAGGAAGAGGCTCTGCCTTAGTGGGGAATTCACACTGTAGGCAGGGAGCAGTGCAGCCTGGAGATACAACAGTTACTAGGCAGAGAGATGTGGGTTTCTACCCAAGAGAGGTGCCAGCTGGGCAGCCTGAGAGTGGGTGCCCTTGTTGGACCACAGAGGGGGAATACAGGTGAAATGGCCCTGAATAGTGACAGCGAGAGCACAAGGAAACAATAAGACAACATTTGTCATCCTGATAGTGATCTCAGCACACAACCTGCCTAACCATTCTCATGTGTTTCTAGGCTTCATAGAACAAGGGAGTTGTACGGAGGGATGGGAAGGAGGATAACCAGGTAGGCCTGGGGATGTGTATGAGGAGTTTCTCCAAAGAGCAAGGATTAGCATGGGAGAAAGCCCAGAATGACAGAAATGTAAGGGTGGAAGGGAGCTCAAGAAGTCATCCAGTCCAGCCCCCTGGTCTATGACAGTATTGCTTCGGATTTGAGGGGTGCGTGTACTCCAGAACATGATCAAGCCAATTGCAAATATATTATGTACATTCAGCCACCTTGAAGTAATGAAATAGACCACCACATAGTTAAGGGTTAATTTGGAGACAGGAGCAAGGTCATATCTGTGACGGGTTGGATCACAGAAACCCCCTTGGGAGCTGCCGCCCGATGTGCAAAGACTACTTCTATTCCTGTTCTCCCTGCCAGCTCAGTGGCTTCAGCACCCTGTCTTGCTGAAGCCAGACACACCCGTCTGCTCCAACACAGACCCAGGGTCTGAATTACCTGCCCCAAAGCTGCAGGTTTACCTGAAANNNGACTGGAAAAAAGCTAATGTAGTGCCCATCTTTAAGAAAGGGAAGAAGGAAGATCCAGGGAACTACAGGCCAGTTAGTCTCACCTCAGTCCCTG
The DNA here is from genome assembly GCA_003942145.1 of Platysternon megacephalum. Classification (NCBI taxonomy): domain Eukaryota; kingdom Metazoa; phylum Chordata; order Testudines; family Platysternidae; genus Platysternon; species Platysternon megacephalum. The sequence goes on along the minus strand of QXTE01000607.1, from coordinate 73,995 downwards.
GAAAAATCATGGAACAGGTCCTCAAGGAATCAATCCTGAACCACTTAAAGGAGGGGAAAGTGATCAGGAACAGTCAGCATGGATTCACCAAGGGCAAGTCATGCCTGACTAACCTAATTGCCTTCTATGATAAGATAACCGGCTCTGTGGATGAGGGGAAAGCAGTGGATGTGCTATTTCTGGACTTTAGCAAAGCTTTTGATACAGTCTCCCACAGTATTCTTGCCAGCAAGTTAAAGAAGTATGGGCTGGATGAATGGACGGTAAGGTGGATAGAAAACTGGCTAGATGGTCGGGCTCAACGGGTAGTGATCAATGGTTCCTTGTCTAGTTGGCAGCCGGTATCAAGTGGAGTGCCCCAAGGGTCGGTGCTGGGGCCGGTTTTATTCAATATCTTCATTAACGATCTGGAAGATGGTGTGGACTGCACCCTTAGCAAGTTTGCAGATGACACTAAACTGGGAGGAGTGGTTGATACGCTGGAGGGTAGGGATAGGATACAGAGGGACCTAGACAAATTAGAGGATTGGGCCAAAAGAAATATGATGAGGTTCAACAAGGACAAGTGCAGAGTCCTGCATTTAGGACGAAAGAATCCCATGCACTGCTATAGACTAGGGACCGAATGGCTGGGCAGCAGTTCTGCAGAAAAGGACCTAGGGGTTACGGTGGACGAAAAGCTGAATATGAGTCAACAGTGTGCCCTTGTTGCCAAGAAGGCTAATGGCATTTTGGGTTGTATAAGTAGGGGCATTTCCAGCAGATCGAGGGATGTGATCATTCCCCTCTACTCAGCACTGGTGAGGCCTCATTTGGAGTACTGTGTCCAGTTTTGGGCCCCACACTACAAGAAGGATGTGGATAAATTGGAGAGAGTCCAGCGGAGGGCAACAAAAATGATTAGGGGGCTGGAGCACATGACTTACGAGGAGAGGCTGAGGGAACTGGGATTGTTTAGTCTGCAGAAGAGAAGAATGAGGGGCGATTTGATAGCTGCTTTCAACTACCTGAAAGGGGGTTCCAAAGAGGATGGATCTAGACTGTTCTCAGTGATAGAAGATGACAGAACAAGGAGTAATGGTCTCAAGTTGCAGAGGGGGAGGTTTAGGTTGGACATTAGGAAAAACTTTTTCACTAGTAGGGTGGTGAAGAACTGGAATGGGTTACCTAGGGAGGTAGTGGAATCTCCTTCCTTAGAGGTTTTTAAGGTCAGGCTTGACAAAGCCCTGGCTGGGCTGATTTAGTTGGGTTTGGTCCTGCTTTGAGCAGGGGGTTGGACTAGATGACCTCCTGAGGTCCCTTCCAACCCTGAGATTCTATGATTCTATGATTCTATGAAAACCTTGGTGGTTGGAAAACCTTGGATCTGATGTTAGAAGTTTATTGAAAGTTAGGAAAGGTGATGAACCAGTAGGGGTCATTATGACCTATGTGTTTTGTCGAGGTTAGTTATAAAAGACTAGATAATAGAGTGTATTTTGGAGCAGTCCTCTTAAGTCATCTTGAGATATGTTTTTCCTGATACCCTTTCTCCCCGGTAGGTGAGCAACTGGCCACTATGAATCTGCTGTTAATGACTCAATATTCTAAACCTATTGCTTATGTCTGTGTGTCCTTAAATCTAATAAACTGCAGTGTTAGACAAGAGCATGCTTACTTGCATTTAATTCTTGATCAGACAGAATTGCTGTGTTCCTATTGATTTGTGTGCTGAGCTTGTGTTTGTCAGTCTGTTTGTTTGGTTGGTTGTTTGAAGGACCGTGTGCTGTGGCTGGCAGTTGGAAGCTGTGAGCTTCAAAGGAAGGTCTGAAAGCTAGAAGCCTCTGGTAATTGGCTGAGCCTTAATCAGTGGGCGGGGCATTCACCCAGGCCAGGGCTTTATAAAGCAGCGCACAAGCGACCAGGGAGCTTTTGCAAACAGGAGCTGCTAACAGTGAGTTTCGCAAGGGAGTTTGGAAGGGGAGTGGGAAGGGAGCGAGGGTCCCTTGCTGGTTTTATCTGTTTCCCTTTATTCCCCTTAAAACCTATAAACCAAACTGAAGTGTGAATTGGGAGGGCTTTGTTCCAGGTGGGCCTTGAGTGGGCCTGACTTATAAAAAGGCAGTCAGCAGCGAACCGCGGAGGCTAACAGAGGGAGTTTGCCTGGGAGTTCGCGGAGAGCCCACTGAGGCTTACATCTCGCGGGCTTCTGTGAGTTGCTGCAACAGCTGAGGAAGCTCTTAGAAGGAAGGTGATATGGAAGGTGAGCGTTCAGTTGTTGTAACCTGCACAGGTTGTGCCATGTTTGTATTTCTTCCACAGGACAGAAGCGACTTTGTCTGTACAAAGTGCAAGCTGATCTCCATATTGGAAGAGAAGGTTCGAGGTCTGGAGAAACAAGTATCGACCCTGCGTTGCATACGAGAAAATGAAGATTTCCTGGACAGACGTCAGGATATGCTTCTACGGGCACAACGTTCTGAAGAATCGGAGCAGGTTGCGCAGAGGGGACTGAGGGACGGTGAAGAAAATTGGCAGCATGTGACCTCCAGAAGAAGGAAGAGGAGCGTCCATGTACCAGCAATGGAGATACAGGTGAGCAACCGTTTTCATGTTCTCTCCACAGGTACTAATGCGGAGAGTGGAGTAGATGATACATCTGAGGGAAGGGAGCAGAAGGAGACTCCACCGATTGGAAGGCATGAGATGCACTGTCCTAGGGATGGGGGTTCCACGACCACCGCTCCCAAGAGAAGGAGGAGGGTGGTGGTGGTCGGGGACTCCCTCCTCAGGGGGACTGAGTCATCTATCTGCCGCCCCGACCGAGAAAACCGAGAGGTCTGCTGCTTGCCAGGAGCTAGGATTCACGATGTGACGGAGAGACTGCCGAGACTCATCAAGCCCTCGGATCGCTACCCCTTCCTGCTTCTCCACGTGGGCACCAATGATACTGCCAAGAATGACCTTGAGCGGATCACTGCAGACTACGTGGCTCTGGGAAGAAGGATAAAGGAGTTTGAGGCGCAAGTGGTGTTCTCGTCCATCCTCCCTGTGCAGGGAAAAGGCCTGGGTAGAGACCGTCGAATTGTGGAAGTCAACGAATGGCTACGCAGGTGGTGTCGGAGAGAAGGCTTTGGATTCTTCGACCATGGGATGGTGTTCCAAGAAGGAGGAGTGCTAGGCAGAGACGGGCTCCACCTAACGAAGAGAGGGAAGAACATCTTCGCAAGCAGGCTGGCTAACCTAGTGAGGAGGGCTTTAAACTAGGTTCACCGGGGGAAGGAGACCAAAGCCCTGAGGTAAGTGGGGAAATGGGATACCGGGAGGAAGCACGAGCAGGAGAGTGCAAGAGGGGAGGACTCCTGTCTCAGACTGAGAAAGCGGGACAATCAGCGAGTTATCTTAAGTGCCTATACACAAATGCAAGAAGCCTGGGAAACAAGCAGGGAGAACTGGAAGTCCTGGCACAGTCAAGGAACTATGATGTCATTGGAATAACAGAGACTTGGTGGGATAACTCACATGACTGGAGTACTGTCATGGATGGATATAAACTGTTCAGGAAGGACAGGCAGGGCAGAAAAGGTGGGGGAGTTGCATTGTATGTAAGAGAGGAGTATGACTGCTCAGAGCTCCGGTATGAAACTGCAGAAAAACCTGAGAGTCTCTGGATTAAGTTTAGAAGTGTGAACAACAAGGGTGATGTCGTGGTGGGAGTCTGCTATAGACCACCAGACCAGGGGGATGAGGTGGACGAGGCTTTCTTCCGGCAACTAGCACAAGTTACTAGATCGCAGGCCCTGGTTCTCATGGGAGACTTTAATCACCCTGATATCTGCTGGGAGAGCAATACAGCGGTGCACAGACAATCCAGGAAGTTTTTGGAAAGTGTAGGGGACAATTTCCTGGTGCAAGTGCTGGAGGAACCAACTAGGGGCAGAGCTCTTCTAGACCTGCTGCTCACAAACCGGGAAGAATTAGTAGGGGAAGCAAAAGTGGATGGGAACCTGGGAGGCAGTGACCATGAGATGGTCGAGTTCAGGATCCTGACACAAGGAAGAAAGGAAAGCAGCAGAATACGGACCCTGGACTTCAGAAAAGCAGACTTTGACTCCCTCAGGGAACTGATGGGCAGGATCCCCTGGGAGAATAACATGAGGGGGAAAGGAGTCCAGGAGAGCTGGCTGTATTTTAAAGAATCCTTATTGAGGTTGCAGGAACAAACCATCCCGATGTGTAGAAAGAATAGTAAATATGGCAGGCGACCAGCTTGGCTAAACAGTGAAATCCTTGCTGATCTTAAACGCAAAAAAGAAGCTTACAAGAAGTGGAAGATTGGACAAATGACCAGGGAGGAGTATAAAAATATTGCTCAGGCATGCAGGAGTGAAATCAGGAAGGCCAAATCACACTTGGAGTTGCAGCTAGCAAGAGATGTTAAGAGTAACAAGAAGGGTTTCTTCAGGTATGTTAGCAACAAGAAGAAAGTCAAGGAAAGTGTGGGCCCCTTACTGAATGAGGGAGGCAACCTAGTGACCGAGGATGTGGAAAAAGCTAATGTACTCAATGCTTTTTTTGCCTCTGTCTTCACGAACAAGGTCAGCTCCCAGACTGCTGCACTGGGCAGCACAGTATGGGGAGAAGGTGACCAGCCCTCTGTGGAGAAAGAAGTGGTTCGGGACTATTTAGAAAAACTGGACGAGCACAAGTCCATGGGGCCGGATGCGCTGCATCCGAGGGTGCTAAAGGAGTTGGCGGATGTGATTGCAGAGCCATTGGCCATTATCTTTGAAAACTCATGGCGATCGGGGGAGGTCCCGGATGACTGGAAAAAGGCTAATGTAGTGCCCATCTTTAAAAAAGGGAAGAAGGAGGATCCGGGGAACTACAGGCCAGTCAGCCTCACCTCAGTCCCTGGAAAAATCATGGAGCAGGTCCTCAAGGAATCAATTCTGAAGCACTTAGAGGAGAGGAAAGTGATCAGGAACAGTCAGCATGGATTCACCAAGGGCAAGTCATGCCTGACTAACCTAATTGCCTTCTATGAGGAGATAACTGGGTCTGTGGATGAGGGGAAAGCAGTGGATGTGTTATTCCTTGACTTTAGCAAAGCTTTTGATACGGTCTCCCACAGTATTCTTGCCGGCAAGTTAAAGAAGTATGGGCTGGATGAATGGACTATAAGGTGGATAGAAAGCTGGCTAGATCGTCGGGCTCAACGGGTAGTGATCAACGGCTCCATGTCTAGTTGGCAGCCGGTTTCAAGCGGAGTGCCCCAAGGGTCGGTCCTGGGGCCGGTTTTGTTCAATATCTTCATTAATGATCTGGAGGATGGCGTGGACTGCACTCTCAGCAAATTTGCAGATGACACTAAACTGGGAGGAGTGGTAGATACGCTGGAGGGTAGGGATAGGATACAGAGGGACCTAGACAAATTAGAGGATTGGGCCAAAAGAAACCTGATGAGGTTCAACAAGGACAAGTGCAGAGTCCTGCACTTAGGACGGAAGAATCCCATGCACTGTTACAGACTAGGGACCGAGTGGCTAGGCAGCAGTTCTGCAGAAAAGGACCTAGGGGTTACGGTGGACGAGAAGCTGGATATGAGTCAACAGTGTGCCCTTGTTGCCAAGAAGGCTAACGGCATTTTGGGCTGTATAAGTAGGGGCATTGCCAGCAGATCGAGGGACGTGATCGTTCCCCTCTATTCGACATTGGTGAGGCCTCACCTGGAGTACTGTGTCCAGTTTTGGGCCCCACACTACAAGAAGGATGTGGAAAAATTGGAAAGAGTCCAGCGGAGGGCAACAAAAATGATTAGGGGGCTGGAGCACATGAGTTATGAGGAGAGGCTGAGGGAACTGGGATTGTTTAGTCTGCAGAAGAGAAGAATGAGGGGGGATTTGATAGCTGCTTTCAACTACCTGAAAGGGGGTTCCAAAGAGGATGGATCTAGACTGTTCTCAGTGGTAGCAGATGACAGAACAAGGAGTAATGGTCTCAAGTTGCAGTGGGGGAGGTTTAGGTTGGATATTAGGAAAAACTTTTTCACTAGGAAGGTGGTGAAGCACTGGAATGGGTTACCTAGGGAGGTGGTGGAATCTCCTTCCTTAGAGGTTTTTAGGGTCAGGCTTGACAAAGCCCTGGCTAGGATGATTTAGTTGGGGATTGGTCCTGCTTTGAGCAGGGGGTTGGACTAGAACCTCCTGAGGTCCCTTCCAACCCTGATACTCTCTGATTCATTACTGACATCTGTAGAGTGAAATAGTTAAGTTGCCCCTGCTGTGGGTTCTGAAAAGCCTGGATAACAACAGGACCAAGTAAACCTAGACCATCCTTCACAGGTGTTTGTCTAACCTGCTTTTTAAAACTTCCAATGATGGGGAATCCACAACTTCACTTGGAAGACTATTCCACAGCACAACTATCCTTATAGATTGAAACTTTTTCCTAATGTCTAACCTAAATCTCCATTGCTGTATAGTAAACTCATTAAGGACCTGGCTGAAGAGACAGGAGAAGTAGTAATGGGTTTGAATTGCAGCAAGGGAGATTTAGGCTAGACATTAGGAAAAACTTCCTAACTGTAAGAGTAGTTAAGCAGTGGAACAAATTACCTAGGCTGGTTGTGGAATCTCTGTCATTGGAGGTTTTTTAAGAACAGGTTGGAAAAACTCTTGTAGGGGATGGTCTAGATAATACTTAGTCCTTCCTCAGCACAGAGGAATGAACTAGATGACCTTCAAGGTCTCTTCCAGTCCCTCATTACTATTAGGGCTGTTGATTAATCACAGTTAACTCACGTGATTAACTCAAAAAAATTGTGACTAAAATAATCACGATTCATCGCAGTTTTAATCACAACGTTAAATAGAATACCAACTGAAATTTGTTAAATATTTTTCTGTCTTTCTACATTTTCAAATATATTGATTTCAATTACAGAATTCAAAGTGTACAGTGCTCACTTTATATCATTATTTTTTATTACAAATATTTGCACTGAAAAAAGAATAAACAAAAGAAATAATATTTTGTAATTCACCTCAGACAAGTACAGTAGTGCAATCTCTATCGCAAAAGTGCAATTTACAAATAAAGATTTTATTATATAACTACACTCAAAAACAAAACAATGTAAAACTTTAGAGCCTACAAGTCCACTCAGTCCTACTTCTTGTTCAGCCAATCGCTAAGACAAACAAGTTTACATTGTTACATTTACGGGAGATATTACTGTTGGCTTCTTATTTACAATGTCACCTGAAAGTGAGAACAGGCATTTTTGGCAGTTTTATAGCTGGCATTGCAAGGTGTTTACGTGCCAGATATGCTAAATATTCGCATGCCCTTTCATGCTTCGACCACCATTCCAGAGGACATGCTTCCATGCTGATGATGTTCATTAAAAAATAATACATTAATTAAATTTGTGACTGAACTCCTCGGGGGAGAATTGTATGTGTTCTGCTCTGTTTTACTGCATTCTGCCATATATTTCATGTTATAGCAGTCTTGGATTATGACTCAGCACATGTTGTTCATTTTAAGAACACTTTCACTGCAGATTTGACAAAACACAAAGACGGTACTGTGAGAGGGTCAGGCCGGATGGCTACAGGAGAGTGATAGAAGGTAGATACATTAGCCCTAGATTAAGCAGGTCCCTTTTCCCTGAGTAAGATAATGGGCTGTTCCAGAACAATGAGGAGGTTGCTAGAATCAATTAGGACAGGCAGGCTAATCAAGGCACCTGGTTTAAAAAGGACCTCACTTCAGTTAGCAAGAGGCGTGCAAGGAGCTGGGAGCAAGAGGCGCGCAAGGAGCTGAGAGTGGGAAGGCGTACTGCTGAAGGACAAAGGAGTACAAGTGTCATCAGGAGGAAGGTCCTGTGGTGAGGACAAAGAAGGTGTTGGGAGGAGGTCATGGGAAAGTAGCCCAGGGAGTTGTAGTTGTCAAGCAGCTGTTACAGGAAACACTGTAGACAGCTGCGATCCACAGGGCCCTGGGCTGGAACCCGGAATAGAGGGCGGGCCCGAGTTCCCCCCATCCCTGCACCTCCCTATTTGATACAAGAGGAGTTGACCTGGACTGTGGGTCCCACCAGAGGGGAAGGTCCCTGGCCTGTCCCCCGACCCACTAGGTGGGTCAGCAGAGACTGCGGGGATTGTTCTCCTCCCTTTCCCCATGCTGGCCAGTGATGAGGTGAGCTGAGTGAAGGGCAGGTTTGAGCCACTAGCAAAAGTGGCCAAACTGAGGGCTGCCGTGAATCTCTGAGGCGACCAAATCCGCCAATAAGCGCAGGACCCACCAAGGCAGAGGAGGAACTTTGTCACAGAACCAATGTGAGATTTCTAAAGATAGCTACAGCACTTGACCCAAGGTTAAGGATCTGAAGTGCCTTCCAAAATCTGAGAGGGACGAGGTGTGGAGCATGCTTTCAGAAGTCTTAAAAGAGCAACACTCCAATGTGGAAACTACAGAACCCGAACCACCAAAAAAGAAAATCAACCTTCTGCTGGGGGCATCTGACTCAGATGATGAAAATGAACATGCGTTGGTCCGCATTGCTTTGGATAGTTATTGAGCAGAACCCATCATCAGCATGGACGCATGTCCTCTGGAATGGCGGCCGAAGCATGAAGGGACATATGGATCTTCAGCGCATCTTGCATGTAAATATGTTGCAATGCTGGCTACAACAGTGCCATGCAAATGCCTGTTCTCACTGTCAGGTGACAATGTAAACAAGAAGCAAATGTAAACAAACTTGTTTGTCTGAGCGATTGGCTGAACAAGAAGTAGGACTGAGTGGACTTGTAGGCACTAAAGTTTTACATTGTTCTGTTTGGAATGCAGTTATTTTTTGTACATAGTTCTACATTTGTAAGTTCAACTTTTATGATGAAGAAATTGACTACAGTCAACTATTAGGTGAATTGAAAAATACTATTTCTTTGTTTTTTTACAGTGCAAATATTTGTAATAAAAAATGAATAGAAAGTGAGCACTTTACACTTTGTATTCTGTGTTGTAATTGAAATCAATATATTTGAAAATGTAGAAAACATTTCTTTCACCTCACCCTTTCACCTCACCCATTCCTTAAATGTAGAAAATATTTAAAGAAATGGCATTCTATTATTGTTTAACAGCACGATTAATTGTGTGATTAATTGCCTTTTTTTTTTTAAATCGCATTTATTTTTTTTAATTGCTTGACAGACCTAATTACTATGATTACTTATTCTACTAACTTCAGTGGACAAAAAGATCAATTGACCACTGTACTCTTAAGAATTGCCATTAACATATATGAAGACTATTTTCAGGTCCCCCCCCATAGTCTTCTTTCCTCAAGACTAAACATGCCAGGTTTTTTTTAACCTTTCCATTTGTGTAAGGTTCTCTAATCCTTTCATCATTTTTGTTGCTCTCCTTTGGATTATCTTGAATTTCTCCACAGNCGATTGGCTGAACAAGAAGTAGGACTGAGTGGACTTGTAGGCACTAAAGTTTTACATTGTTCTGTTTGGAATGCAGTTATTTTTTGTACATAGTTCTACATTTGTAAGTTCAACTTTTATGATGAAGAAATTGACTACAGTCAACTATTAGGTGAATTGAAAAATACTATTTCTTTGTTTTTTTACAGTGCAAATATTTGTAATAAAAAATGAATAGAAAGTGAGCACTTTACACTTTGTATTCTGTGTTGTAATTGAAATCAATATATTTGAAAATGTAGAAAACATTTCTTTCACCTCACCCTTTCACCTCACCCATTCCTTAAATGTAGAAAATATTTAAAGAAATGGCATTCTATTATTGTTTAACAGCACGATTAATTGTGTGATTAATTGCCTTTTTTTTTTTAAATCGCATTTATTTTTTTTAATTGCTTGACAGACCTAATTACTATGATTACTTATTCTACTAACTTCAGTGGACAAAAAGATCAATTGACCACTGTACTCTTAAGAATTGCCATTAACATATATGAAGACTATTTTCAGGTCCCCCCCCATAGTCTTCTTTCCTCAAGACTAAACATGCCAGGTTTTTTTTAACCTTTCCATTTGTGTAAGGTTCTCTAATCCTTTCATCATTTTTGTTGCTCTCCTTTGGATTATCGTGAATTTCTCCACAGCATTCCTAAAGTATGGCACAAAGAAATGGACATAGTACTCCAGCTGAGGCCTCACCAGTGCTGAGTAGAGCGGGACAATTAGTGTCTTACAGATCAAATTACTGTTAATAGACCCCAGAACACTATCCTTTTTTGCAGTTGCGTCATATTGTTGACTCCTATTCAGTTTGTGATCCACCATAAGCCCTACATCCTTTTCAGCAGTACTACCACTTAGCCAATTATTCCCCATTTTGTAGTTGTGCATTTGATTTTTCCTTCCGAAGTGAAGCACTTCTCACTTGCCTTTATTGAAATTAATCTTGTTCATTCAGACCAATTCTCCAATTTGTAACGGTAATTTTGAATTCTAATCTTGTCCACCAATGTGCTTGCAACCCCTCTCATCTTGGTGTCATATGCAAACTTTAGAAGCATACTCTCAACTCCAATATCCAAGTCATTAACGAAAACATTGAATAGTACTGGACACAGAACTTATCCTTGTGGGACCACACAAGATACACCCTCTAAGCTGGACAGTAAACCATTGATAACTACTCTTTCAGTACAGTCTTTAAAGTAGTTGTGTTCTACCTTAGCTACCTAGATCATATTTTTCTAGTTTGCTTACGAGAATATCACAGGGGGCTATGTCAAAGCCTTACTAAAATCAAGACATATCAAATCTACTGCTTCCCCACAGACCCACAAAGCACAACCACTAATTGTAACATATAAGTAATGTAATAGGCACTCCACAAAAGTGTAACAGATAACCCAGACCCAACCTTCTTGGGCCCATTATTACAGGGAATCTGAAATACTACTTGAAATATATGTGGTATGTCTGTATGAGGGAAGGTGCAGGGCACCCATACTGCACAGGAGGCAGTGGGGCAAATGGAGCACCAACACATTTCATCTTTATGCCTGGCCCTATCAGGAAATGTGCCACCATCTGTCCTATGCTTTTCCCAGGATACCTGGGCAGGAGGATCCCAAAGAAAAAAGGGGGTTTTGTTTGCCTGTTTGAATTTTGAGGTCTTTAACATACAATTGTGCCTTATATCTTTATTGACATATGTGAACAAGGAACAAAGACACTGTGTGTTGCTTCTGCCTACAGCCACATAAGGTTTTTTAGTATAATGAGAAAAGATAAGAAATAGAGTTAAAGTGGTGCTAGATATGGTGGGAATTTGATATACGAGTGTATAATTGACAGCCACCCAACTCCTCTCCCATGATAAGGGCAAGCGACCAGTTGGGAGGGGCAAGAGGGGGGGGACGGACAATATAAGACACACAAAAAGCCAAAGAAAAGGTAACCCTGGCCGGTACATAACCTCACTCCCTACCCCTCCCATGGGGTACAAAAGAGGTGGTACCAAAGCCCTCAGACTCAAGATCCTTCAAAATGGAACTTGACCATAGATGGCCAGGGGTGGTGCCAAGGGCGTGCACTAGGGGTATAATTAAGCCTACTAAGAAGGAGGGGGGTAGGAAGGGGAAGGAAAAGCTCTGCTGGTGTACAGAACTAGGTTATGCTGCTTTTTGACCCCAATAAACATTGCATTGCCTGCACTTTGGACTCTGGCCTTCTGATTTCTGTCTGCGTGACAAGAACCAAGCGGGGGGGGGGGGAGGGAGGGGAGGGGAGCCCTAGCATAACCCATTCAAAGAACAAAGTTAGGTTGGCTTGGCATGATTTGTTCTTGACAAATCCATGCTGGCTATAACTTTTGACACTATTATTCTCTAGGTGCTTACAAATGGATTGGTTAATAATATGTTTCAGTAGCTTTCCAGGTATTGAAGTAGGAGTTGACTGGTCTTGACTTCACTAAGTCCTTTTTGCTCCTGTTTTTAAAGATACATACTAAAGATACATGCCCTTCTCCGGGCTTCTGGGACCTCATCCCTTCCCCAGGAGTACATAGAGATAATTGCTAATGGTTCCAAGATTGCTTCAGCTGGTTTCTTAAGGATCTTAAGATGAATTTAATCAGGCCCTACTGACTTGAATACATTCAACTTCTCTAAATATTCTTTAACCTGTTCTTTCCCTATTTTGGCTTGTCTTCCTTCCCCTTCACTGTTAATATTGTGTTAAGTATCTGGTCAAAATTTACCCTTTTAGTAAAGACTGGAGTAAAATAGGCATTAAATAACTTATGACATCAAGAAAGCTCAGGTATTAGTTTTTGCTCCCTCCTACGTAGAGGAGCTACACCTGCCTTTGTCTTTCTCTAGCTCCTAATGTATTTATAGAATCTTTTCTTATAGCCTGTCTGTGCTTGCTAGGTGTAACTCATTTGTGCCTTAGCCTTTCTGATTTTCTCACTACTTACTTGTGCTCTCCTTCTATATTCCTCCACTGCATTTTGTCCAGGTTTCCACTTTTTGTAGGATTCCATTTTGATTTTCAAGTCATTAAAGAGCTACTGTGGTGCTATCGTGGCCTCTTACTATTCTTCCTTTCTTTCCCTCATATCAGGTTAGTTTGCAGTTATGACTTTGATATTGCCTCCTTGACAAACTGCCAGGCTCCTGAAGACATTTTTCCCTTAGATTTTCTTCCCATAAGATTGTACCTACCAGTTCTCTTAGTTTGTTGAAGTCTGCTTTTTAGAAGTCCTTATTCTGCTGCTCTCACTCCTTTCTTCCCTTAGAATAAAAAAATCTATCATTTCATGTTCATTCACCCAAATTGCCTTCCACCTTCAGATTTCCTGCCAATTCCTCCCTTCTCACCATATAGAAGTCTGAAATAGCTGTCCCCATGGTTACTTCTCCCACTCTCTTGAACAAAAAGGTTGTCTCCAGTACACTCCAAGAACTTACTGGACATTTTGTGTTTTGCTGTATTACTTTTCCAACAGATATTGGGGTAGTTTGAGTCCCATATGACTACCCCAGGTCTTGTGTTTTGGATATTTCTATTACTTGCTTTAGAAATGCGTCATCCACCTTCTCGTTCTGATTTCATGATCTATAGTAGACCCCGACCATGAGGTCACCCCTATTTTTTATTCCTGTTATCTTTACCTAGAAAATCTCAGCTGGTCTGCTTCTCACCCTTTTCTGGACCTGAGAACAGCATATATATTTTTAACATATAATGCAGCACCGCCTCCCTTTTTACCCTGCTTCTGCTTTCCTGAATAAGCTAGTCTCCTCTATACCAGTGGCTCTCAAGCTTTCCAGACTACTTTACCCCTGTGAAGGGGTGTGCATACCCCACACTAGGCAGGAAAGGATTAATCCCACATTATGGGCAGAGGAAGTCCTGCCCCTCAGACCACGCTGGGCATGCTCCAACTGCTGTGCTAGTATAAAGGACAGCAGCCCAGCTCAGTCTGCACTGACTGTCAAGGAGGAAGGACACCTGGTGGAGGCTTCAGCCCAGGAGCTGTTACAGCCCTTTTCTGCAGGAGCCAGAGATCCCGAGACACAGACCGAAGACCTGCTGCTTATAGCTGAACATCTGGAGTCGAAGTCCCAGGGAGTTACTTGTGCTGAGGAGCCCAGAGACCCCAACGTCATATGGACTGCAGCTTCAGGAAACCCGGTACGAAGTGACCCATGGAGGTAGAGTGAGTGGTATCTCCCACCCATGTAAGGTCAGCATGTTGCGATTGGATTCCACGCTGCCACAGTTAGGACTCTGGGTTGGGACCCAGTGGAGTTGGGTGGGCCTGGGTCTCCCTACCATGGCTGCCAGTGCAAGTCTGTGGAGTCAGGCTGAGAGGATGTCTCCCAGCAGCAGTGCAGTCCTAACCATAATGTGCTACTTACAAGGCTTTGCCTTTTGTAGGGTGATCCCCACAGCTCCACTTCTCTGAAATAGGCCCTGCTGGAGGCAGCACCCCTTTGTATCATGATGGCACTTCAGTCAGTCCAAATGATTTCAGACTACTTGTATACACCATCTCTTCTGGGGTGCTGCAACCAATAGGTATTTGCAGCAATCCAAGACAGCCTTTTCAGAACAAGACCGCATTGCTTAGGCAACTGGAACACAGGATTTACAGATCTCTTGGTTAGTTCAGTAAAGCAAAACTGAACTCTATATTCATTTTGGCAGAGTCATCTGCCCAGCTTTTCCAAAGCCTCCTCGATTTCATCTCTCTCTCTCTCTCCCCCTCTCTCGCTCTGTTTCAGTCTTTTTTTCCCTGGATAGCAGCAAACTTAAAGCCCAGTTGGTTTGTACCCTAGTTCCTATGTCCCAAAAGTGCAGTGCAGTTGTGTTCCCATGTTCTGCTTCCCTTGGATCCCAGTCATTACACATTAATGCTCAGTCTGAGACTTCCATTATCCAGTGTGCTTCATTCACATGTGGACTGTGCTTGATTAGTGTATCCATATAAATGGAGACAGGCCTATTGTGACACATGGCCAGCAAGGGTTAAGCAGCTCGCAGGCTAACTGACCCAGATTCAACCTTTAGAGACATGTTAGAAAAGTATGCAAATGGTATTTAGGGTCATTCCATGTTAGATAGGCTAGAACTTTGAAATACAAACCTGTATTGTTAGAGAATTAGAGGTGATACTAATTGTACGTTTACTTTTATCTTGTTAGATGTTAGCCATGCAGACAGACAGTTCCTGTCTATTACTATAGCTATAGATTCAGAGATCAAATGGGAATATTAACATTTAGATGAATCTTGAGTGAAATAATGTCATTGTCTGTATGTCTCTTTAAAGTTTGATAAACTACCTTATGTTAATCCATGTGGTTAATTACCCGTGATGTTAAGGAAACAGAAGGTTACTTCAAAGGCCTATTGTTCACCCAGGACTGTATGGTCAAGAGGCTGCCAGAAAACTGTATAAAAACTCTTGGGACCTGATACTTTCATCTCAGATCTGCTTGATGCTTTATGCAGGGGAAGCTTCAGTCATAAGACTGAGATCTCCAGTCTTACCTGGATCAGCCTGGATATGAACATTGGACTATAACCTATGGACTAATTCTGAAAGAACTCTTTGCAACTATAAAGCTCATCATCTCTACTATGAAACGGATTTCAGAACTGTACTCATGTCTTTGTGCATACTGATCTTTTAACCAATAGTCTCTTTTCTTTTTAAATAATTTTTAGTTTACTTCATAAGAATTGGCTGTGAGTGTGTATTTGGGTAAGATATGAAATATGCATTAACCTGGGAAGTAATGTGACTGGTCCTTTGGGATTGGTAGAATTTTCTTATATGATTAAGATTTTCAGTAATCCTGATCACATTTGACTTGCGTGTCTGGGTGGAAGCCCAAGGCTGGGTTGCTATAAGGGAACTGTGTTTTGGCTTCTGTGCAACCAGTAGAATTGTAGAAGCTGTTTTCTGCTGGCTTGGGAAATCTAAGTATTGGAATATCCACCAGCTTTGGGGATTGTCTGCCCCATGCTTTGCAGTTTGCCCTAATTGAGTAACCTCAGTGTGGCCCCCCTGGAACCTTGGTCATACCTATGTTACTTAAAGAGCAATTATGTCCCCATCCCAGAAGAGGAATTAATTCCTTCACAACCAATGGCTAACAAAGCAAAGTGAGAGGGAAGCTGATCCATGAACATTTTTCATTAAAATAACTACTAAATAAATCCCCATTCTCCAGAGGTCAAAGCAGAGGGCTAGGATAATGAATCATAAAAATCACAGATACGCAAGAGTAAAATTACCTCAAGATGTCAGCTAATCAATCCTCCAGCCCTGAGGCAGGACCAAGGATACATAGACCATGGCTGACGGGTATTTGTCTAACCCATTCTTAAAAACGTCCAGGGATTGGGATTCCACAACCTCTAGGTAACCTATCCCAGTACTTACCTATCCTCACAGTTGGAAAGTTTTTCCTAATATCCAACCTAACAACCGTGACTATAGATTAAGACAATTACTACTTCTCCTACCCCAGTGCACATNCGTACCATCGAATTTAAAAAATCGGTTTCATAAAATCGAATTCCGTAAATTCGGACTAATCCTGTAGTGTAGACGTACCCTTAGCTTTGTGGATGGATAGGAAAGGCTGTATNGTGGAAGCCCAAGGCTGGGTTGCTATAAGGGAACTGTGTTTTGGCTTCTGTGCAACCAGTAGAATTGTAGAAGCTGTTTTCTGCTGGCTTGGGAAATCTAAGTATTGGAATATCCACCAGCTTTGGGGATTGTCTGCCCCATGCTTTGCAGTTTGCCCTAATTGAGTAACCTCAGTGTGGCCCCCCTGGAACCTTGGTCATACCTATGTTACTTAAAGAGCAATTATGTCCCCATCCCAGAAGAGGAATTAATTCCTTCACAACCAATGGCTAACAAAGCAAAGTGAGAGGGAAGCTGATCCATGAACATTTTTCATTAAAATAACTACTAAATAAATCCCCATTCTCCAGAGGTCAAAGCAGAGGGCTAGGATAATGAATCATAAAAATCACAGATACGCAAGAGTAAAATTACCTCAAGATGTCAGCTAATCAATCCTCCAGCCCTGAGGCAGGACCAAGGATACATAGACCATGGCTGACGGGTATTTGTCTAACCCGTTCTTAAAAACGTCCAGGGATTGGGATTCCACAACCTCTAGGTAACCTATCCCAGTACTTACCTATCCTCACAGTTGGAAAGTTTTTCCTAATATCCAACCTAACAACCGTGACTATAGATTAAGACAATTACTACTTCTCCTACCCCAGTGCACATGAACAGTTGATCATCCTCTGTACAACAGCCCTTAACATATGAGGACTGTTATTAGGTCCTCCCCTCCCCAGTCATCTTTTCTCAAGACTAAACATGACAGATTCTTTCAACCTTTCCTCACAGGTCACATTTGAGGATGGTGAGCTAGCTTTGTGGATGTTGAATTCTCAATGGATCTGAGCAGGGCATGATTGCATTTGTCAAGGGAGTGAGACAGGAGACTATGAGAGCCCAGACAAGAGTCTTAGCTTTGTGGATGGATAGGAAAGGCTGTATCTTAANCCCTTAGGGATATTATGCAGAAAGAAAATTCAAGATGTAGAAATCAGCTGCATGTGAGGCCCTAGAGCAGGGGTGACCAACCTGAGCCTGAGAAGGAGCCAGAATTTACCACTGTATATTGCCAAAGAGCCACAGTAATATGTCAGCAGCCCCCCCATCAGCTCCCACTCCCAGCACCTCCCACCCACCGGCAGCCCCACCGATCAGCACCTCCCCCTCCCTCCCTGCACCTCCTGATCAGCTGTTTCGGGGGGGGCAGGGGGCTTGGGGGGGGGGGGGGGAGGGGAGAGGAGCAAGGGCACTGCAGACTCAAGGGAGGGGGCAGGAAGGTGTGGAGTGGGGGCAGGGCCTGTGGCAGAGCCGGGGGTTCTCACTGCTCAACCCCTCCGTTATATTGGAAAGTTGGTGCCTGTAGCTCCAGCCCTGGAGTCGGTGCCTATACAAGGAGCTGCATATTAACTTCTGCCCTAGAGAAAGACCTGTGTTGCAGCCTATGTGCAGTGCACAGACGTGAGTGACGGTAAGGATGGTGGTGGTGTCTGCAATGATACAGAAAGGGGGTCGGGGATGGCTTGGGGGGAAAATGAAGAGGTGTGTTGTGACCGGGATCCCAGGGGAGCCAGCTGAGGTCACTCAATTAGGGTGAACTGCAAAGAATGAGGCAGGCAATCCCCAAAGCTGGTGGATATTCCAATATTTAGATTTACCAGGCCAGCAGAAAACTGCTTCTATTATACCTCACTGGTTACTCAGAAGTCAGCAACACAGTTCCCTTAAAGTAACCCAGCCTCAGGTGTCCACCTAGACACCCAAGTCAAATATGATGAGGATTAATGAAAATCTTATTAATCATATAAAAAAAGTTCTACCAATCTCAAAGAATCTCACACATTACATCCCAGGTTAATGAATATTCCAGACTTACCCAAATACACACTTACAGCCAATTCTTATTAACTGAACTAATTTTTTTTAGAAAGAGTATAGGTTAAAAGATCAGCATACGTACAGACATGAGTATAATCTTGAAATTCAGATTCATAGAGATGGTGAGCTTTGCAGTTGCAAAAAGTTCTTTTAGAACTTTAGTCCATAGGTTATAATGTCCAATATCATATTCAGGGTGTTCCAGCTTAGGGCTGGGATCTCAATCCTTATGTTTTAGGCTTCCCCTGCATGAAACCTCAAGCAGATCTGAGATGACAGGATCAGGACCCAAGGGTCTTTTATACAGTTTTCTAGCATTCACTTGACCATACAGTCCTGGGTAAACAATAGGCTTTTGATGTAACCTTCCGTTTCCTAAACCTCACCAGTAATTAACTACATGGATTAACATAAGATAAACTGCTTAATGGATAAGTAGTTATCACAAACTTTAAAGAGACATATAGACAAGGACATTATTTCACCCAAGATTCATCTAAACGTTAATATTCCCCTTTGATCTCTGAATCAATAGCTATAGTGATGGACAGGAACTGTCTGTTTACATGGCTAGCATCTATAAGTAAACACACACACTTAGTATCACTTCTAACAATATAGGTTTGCATTTCAAAGTTCTAGCCTATTTAGTATAGAATGCCCCTAATTACCATTTGCATAATTTCTAACATGTCTTTAAAGGTTGGCTCTGGGTTATTTAGCCTGCAAGCTGCTTAACCCTTTCCGGCCATGTGTTACACTTTGTATAAGATTTGTTGCAATTATATAACAGTGGTAGCAATAATGATTTGCATGATTATATTTTAATTAGATAATGTCACATGTGTTTTGGCCATTTTAGCTGTTGAGTTTGAGCTGATGGCTAGATGTCCATGAGTAGGTGTCAGAGACAGGCTGAGGTTTCAGTGGTAGCAGAGTTAGTCTGTATCAGCCCAAAACAAAAAAAAACCGAGGAGTCCTTGTGGCACCTTAGAGATTAACAAATTTCTTCAGGCATAAGCTTTCATGGGCTAGAACCCACTTCATCAGATGTATGAAGAGGAAGAGATAGCTCAGTGATTTGAGCATTGGCCTGCTAAACCCAGGGTTGTGAGTTCAATCCTTCAGGGGGCCACTTAGGGATCTGGGGCAAAATCAGTACTTGATCCTGCTAGTGAAGAGTGGTCTAGACTCAATGACCTTTTGGGGTCTCTTCCAGTTCTATGAGATACGTATATCTCCATATATAAGTAGAAGATACAGGAGCAGGTATAAATACATGAAAGGATCTCGTTAGACTGACCTAACACTTGGTAAAGCAACCCCCATCCTTTCATGTATTTATACCTGCTCCTGTATCTTTCACTTCATACATCTGATGAAGTGGGTTCTAGCCCATGAAAGCTTATGCCCAAATAAATTTGTTAGTCTCTAAGGTGCCACAAGGACGCCTCATGTGTTTTTTTTATTTTGTTTTGTTTTGGCTGAGATTTCAGTTTGGAAAGAAAGACAGGTCTGGACCAGAGAGTTAGATGTGTGAGTCGCCAGCATAGAGACGGTAGCTGAATTTGTGTTTTGTGGATGAGATTCCCAGAGATAAGGTACAGAGGAAGAAGAGAAGTGGACCAAGGACAGAGCCTATGTAATCCCCACAGAACGCTGGAGTAGGGATGAGGATTGTCGTTCAAGGACAAACTGAAGGAGAGATTAGATAAGTAGGAGGAGAAGCTGGAGAGGACAAAAGAAGATCAGATTTCAAGAAGATGACCATGGTCAGTGATGTCAAAGGCAGCTGACAGGTCAAGGAGGAGGATGGAGTACTGGCTCTGAGCTTTGCCTAGGGAAAGGTCATTAGAGACTTTCGCAAAAGCAGCCTCAGTGGAGTGCTCCAAATCTGTCTTCTTGAAACCTTCCCACCCCACCAGACCCTTCCTGCTTCCTAGAGTAACCACTCCCCAACCCCTTCACTCCCCCGTCCCTCTACCCCTAGTATTCCTCACTTCCAGCTAACCCAGATCAGCCACCCATCCCTCCCTCCACAACAGCACCACTGCTGGGCCCTCCACCCCCTTTTCCCCGTTTCCAGTCCCCCACTTGCCCAGCTCACACCATTACCAGTTTCCAGGAGCTCCTCTCCTCCCTGACTCCCTTCATCCTCCTCCTTCCACTGTACCCAGCCATCCCTGATTCCCTCTAAATCCTCCACACCCCTCCCCCCTTCATCGCCTCTGCTCTCAGCCTCCCTGCGTTGTGGCACCCCACAAACTCCAGCTCTCCATCTTCTCCCCTCATGCTCTCTGCCCTCCTTTGTCTCAAGGGCTCCTGAATGAGACTCTCACACTGTCTCCTAGCCTCAGATGGCTGCACATGATTGCAACACCCTCCAGGCATTTGGAAAGTTATCATAGCAGGCCACCAGCTCCACTAGATTTAGGGTTCAGCATTACTTTCTGGTTAAAGGACAACTATTCTAATTTCTCTACAATTTACATGCTTACTCACATTGCCATGAAATACACTCATCATCATCTGCATGCAGGACAGGATTAGTGGTTCACAGATGGGGTTAATTGCTCCAGAGACTCCTGAAATACAGCCCTTCTAACACAAGCTTTGGACAAAAATTACCTTGTTCTTATAACAGTTTCTTGCACACATCTGAGGCTCAAACTATGGTTCTGATTATCCCCTGACTAAAGTCAGTCACTTGGTATCTATCTCAGCTGGTGTACGGAGCATACTGCCTCTTTGGGAAAGTGGTATTAAATAAGTTAATTACTGTACAACTTAAAACTTCAGATCAGCAAAAATCAAACTGATAAGAACCTAAGAATAACCACACTGGATCAGAACAATGGTCTGTCTATCCCAGTATCCTGTCTTCTGATAGTAGTCAATGCCAGATGCCTCAGAGGGAATGAACAGAAGGGGTAATTATCGAGTGATCCATCTGCTACTGTCCACACACAGCATGTGGCAGTCAGAGGCTAGGGACACGCAGAGCATGAGATTGCATTTTTGACCATCTTGGCTAGTAGCAGTTGATGGACCTATCCTCTATGAATTTATCTAACACTTTTTTTTTTTTTTAAACCCAGTTATAATTACAGCCTTCACAACATCCCCTGGCAATGAGTTCCACAGGATGACTGTTCACTGTGTGAAAAAGTATTTCCTTTTGGTTGCTATAATTTTTCTGCCTATTAATTTAATCACGTGGGGGTAAATAACACTTCCTTATCCACTTTCCCCACACCATTCATGGTTTTATATTCCTGTATCATATCCCCCCATAGTTATTCTTTTCCAAGATGAACAGTCTGTCGTCTTAATCTCTCCTCCTATGGATGGTATTCCATACCCCTAATCATGTTTGTTTGTTGTCCTTCTCTGCACTTTTTCCAATTCTAATATCTTTTTTTGGATGGGGTGACTAGAACTGCATATAGTATTTAAGGTGTAGCATATCATGGATTTATACAGTGGCATTATGATATTTTCTGTCTTATCACCTATCGCTTTCCCAATGGTTCCTAATATTCTGTTTATCTTTTTTGATTGCCACTGCACATTTAGTGGATTTTTTGAATGAACTATCCACAAGGATTCCAAGATTGCTTTCTTGAATGGGAACAGCTAATTTACACCCCATCACTTTGTATCTATAGTCGGGATATTTTTTCCAATGTGATATTTTGCATTTATCAACAATGAAGTTCATCTGCCATTTTGCTGCCAAGTCACCCAGTTTTGTGAGATCTCTTTGTAACTCATCACAGTTTGCTTTGGCCTTTAATGCCAGTCATTTTGCATCATCCCCAAACTTTGCCACCTCCTTGTTTACACATTTTTCCAATTCATTTATGAATCTGCTGAACAACACTGTACAGATCCCTTAGGGACCCAACTATTTACCTCTCTCCATTGTGAAAACTGACCATTTATTCCTACCCTTTGCTTCCTGTCTATTAACCAGTTACTGATCCATGACTTCCCTTTTATCCCATGAGTTCTTACTTTCCTTATGAGTAAGGCTACGATTTAGTCATGGAGGTTGCGGAAGTCAAAGAATCTGACTTCCAGAGACCTCCGTGACTTCAGTCTGCGGCGGTGGGGAGCTGCGGGTGGCAGGGGTACCCTATAGCTCCCAATTGCTGCGAGCAGCAGGAACCCCGGCAGCTCCGACATGAAACCCGGGGGGGCCCTGGAGCTCCTAACCCCCCACGCAGCTGCCTGATGCAGATGGTGTGGGTACCCACAGATCCCCACGTTGCCACAAATATTTTTAGTAAAAGTCAGGGACAGGTCACGTTGTCAAAGGCGTTCTACAAGTCCAAGTACATTATATCTACAGGACTACCCTTGTCCACAAGTTTGTTGACCCCCCGTCAGAGAATTCTAATAGACGAGGCATGATTTCCGTTAACAAAATCCATGTTAACTTCCCCAACAAATCACGTTCATCTATGTGTCTGATAAATCTATTCTTTCCCATAGCTTCAACCAATGTACCTGGTACTAAAGTTAGGCTTACTGGTCGCTAATTGCCAGGATCGCTGCTGGAGCCTTTTAAAAAAATTGGTATTACATTAGCTATCCCAAGTCATCTGGTATAGAGGCCGGTTTTAAGTGGGAGGTTACATACCGCAGTCAGTAGTTCTGCACTTTTCATATACAAGTTCCTTCAGTACTATTGGGTGAATACCATCTAGCCCTGGTGACTTATGTTTAAATTATCAATTTATTTGAAAACCTCCTTTATCGACACTTGTTTAGCACCTCAATCACCGAGCAGCCCCACCAATTGTCTGGCAGGCTTCCTGCTGCTGATGTACTTCCAAAAATTGGCGTTAATGTCAGTGACTTTTCCCTAGTTCCTCTTCAAAATGCTTTTTTTGGACTGCCTAATTATATTTTTACACTTGATTTGCCAGAATTTATGCTCCTATTTTCCTCAGTAGGGTTTGACTTCCAATTTTTAAAGGATGCCTTTTTGCCTCTAACTGCCTTATTTACTCTGTTGTTTAGCCTTGGTGTATTGTTTTAATCCTCTTACTGGTTTGGCCTTTGGAGTACACTTATTTTGAGCCTCTATGACGGTGTTTTGAATAAGTTTCCATGCAGCTTGCAGGCATTTCACTTTTGTGAGTGTTCCTTTTAATTTCCATGTCACTAGCTTTCTTTCTTGTGTAGTTCCCCTTTCTCAAATTAAATGCTACTATGATAGAGTTCTTCATATATCTTCCCACCCCCCCCTCCCCGGATGTTAAATTTAATTACATTATGGTCTCTATTACAGAGGTGGGCAAACTACGGCCTGTGGGCCACATCCGGCCCACGGGACAGTCCTGCCTGGCCCTTGAGCTCCCGGCCGGGGAGGCTAGCCCCCGACCCCGCCCCTGATGTTCCCCCTCCCCTGCAGCCTCAGCTTGCCGTGCCGCCAGCATGCCAGACATGCTGCTCTGAGTGGCATAGTAAGGGGGTGGGGAGCGGGGGGGGTTGGATAAGGGGCAGGGGTCCTGGGGGGCAGTCAGGGGGCAGTTGGATGGGGAGGACGTTCTGGGGAGAGAGGGGGGCAGCCAGGGGACAGGGAACAGGGGGTTTGGATAGGCGTGGGAGTCCCGGGGAGTCTGTTAGGGGGCAGGGGTATGGATAGGGGTCAGGGCAGTCAGGGGACAGGGGGGGTTGGATGGGGGGGTCCCGGGGGGGTGATTAGGGGCGGGAGGTCCCGAGAGGGGGCAGTCAGGGGACAAGGAGTGGGGGGGGGCAGTCGGGGGGGGGCAGTCAGGGGGCGGATAGGAGGCAGGGGCCAGGCTGTTTAGGGAGGCACAGCCTTCTCTACCCGGCCCTCCATACAGTTTTGGAACCCCAATGTGGCCCTCAGGCCAAAAACCCCTGCTCTATTACCAAGTGGTTCAGCTGTATTCACCTGTTGGATCATATCCTGTGTGCCACTTAGGACTAAATCAAGACTTGCCTCTCCCCTTGTGTGTTCCAGGACTAGCTGCTCCAATCATTAATGGTATCTAAAAGCTTTATCTCTGGATCCCATCCTGAGGTGACATGTATCCAGTAAACATGGGGATAGTTGATATCCCCAATTATTACTGAGTTTTCTATTTTATAGCCTCTCTAATCTCTCTCTAAGCATTTCATAATCACCATCCTGGTCAGGTGGTCAGTAACATATTCCTACTGCTATACTCTTATTATTCAAGCCTGGAATTTCTATCTGATTTTATGGCACAGTTTCATTCATTTAAACTTGTTTTTACCATATTTGACAGTTTTCTTTTACATATAGTGCCACTGCCCCAACAGCACAATCTACTCTGTCATTCCGATCTAGTTTGAATCTTGGTATTACCAGCTCCCACTGATTATCATCATTCCACAAAGTTTCTGTAATACCTATTATATCAATACCCTCATTTAAAACCAGGCACTCAAGTTCACCCATCTTAGGAGTTAGCCTTTCTGCATCTGTATACAAGAACTTATAAACTTTGTCAATATTTAGTTGTCTGTCTTCATGTGATGTAATTGAATAGGACTCTCACTTGACTGTTTCTCTTCAGCTACTACCTGTACCTTATGAACTTGTATCCTTTCCTCTTTACTAGGATATGGAGAATAACCATTAAGAGATCCTCCCCTATGGGATTGCTCTGTCTGAACCATGTGTTCCTCCACACCTGTTGCCTTCCCCCCAGCCCTTATTTGAAAATTTTGTCTATGAACTTTTTCATTTTACATACCAGAAGTCTGGTTCCACTTGGGTTTAGATGCAGCCCATCCTTCCTGTACAGGCTCCTCCTTTCCCAAGAGGTTCCCCAGTTCCTAATAAACCTAAAACCCTACTCCCTATACCATCAAATGATGAGTCAAAGAGACTGAAATTCACATGTGCAGCAAGATGAAGGTCTTAACAGCTAGAGAGTTTCCAGCAATTGGCTGGATCAAGAGGACATGCTATGGCCATTGAACCTGAGCGACATCATACATTTGAGTCTGAGCCTTATCACCAACGGGTTTCAGATGATGTGTTGTGGATTTTGCTTATATTCTGAAGGAGTTTCTCTTGGAAGTTTTGTCCTCATATCAATATTTGTGTGTTAAGAACAGTATTTTGAGGTGCTCTCAAATCTACATGGAGATATGGGACTAATTAAGCATTCTGCAGCATTGCTCTGTCAGTTAGTGGTGTGAAAAATCACATCCCTACCTGACATAACTTACCAGCAAAAGCTCTAATGTAGACACAGTTATAGAGGCAAAAAAAGTCCAATTAAACGAAATCAAGGAAATTAAATGTCCATAAGTAAAGATTTTAGTAAAGCTTTTGATACTGTCTCGCATGACCTTCTCATAAACAAACTAGGGAAATGCAACCTAGATGGAGCTACTTTAAGGTGGGTGCATAACTAGTTATCAGTGGTTCACAGTCATGCTGGGAGGGCATAACGAGTGGGGTCCTGCAGGGATCAGTTCTGGGTCCAGTTCTGTTCAATATCTTCATCAATTATTTAGATAATGGCACAGAGTACCCTTATAAAGTTTGCAGACGATACCAAGCAAGTGCTTTGGAGGACAAGATTATAATTCAAAATGATCTGGACAAACTGGAGAAATGATTTGAAGTAAATAGGATGAAATTCAATAAGGACAAATGCAAAGTACTCTACTTAGGAAGGAACAATCAGTTGCACACATACAAAATGGGAAATGACTGCCTAGGAAGGAGTACTGCGGAAAGAGATCTGGGGGGTCATAGTGGACCACAAGCTAAATATGAGTCAACGGTGTTGCAAAAGCTAACATCATTCTGGGATGTATTAGCAGGAGTGATGTAAGCAAGACACGAGAAGTAATTCTTCTGCTCTACTCCGCATTAATTAGGCCTCAACTGGAGTATTGTGTCCAGTTCTGGGCGCCACATTTCAGGAAAGATGTGATCAAATTGGAGAAAGTCCAGAGAAGAGCAACAAAAATGATTAAAGGTCTAGAAAACATGACCTATGAGGGAAGACTGAAAAATTGGGTTTGTTTAGTCTGGAGAAGAGAAGACAGAGGAGACATTTTTAAGAAAGGAAAAAGTGATCCGAGTAACTATAGGCCTGTTAGTTTGACATCTGTAGTATGCAAGGCCTTGGAAAAATTTTTGAAGGAGAAAGTAGTTAAGGACATTGAGGTCAATGGTAATTGGGACAAAATACAACATGGTTTTACAAAAGGTAGATCGTGCCAAACCAACCTGATCTTCTTTGAGAAGGTAACAGGTTTTTTAGACAAAGGAAACACAGTGGATCTAATTTACCTCGATTTCAGTAAGGCATTTGATACGGTTCCACATGGGGAATTATTAGCTAAATTGGAAACGATGGGGATCAATATGAAAATTGAAAGGTGGATAAGGAACTGGTTAAAGGGGAGACTAAAATGGGTCATACTGAAAGGTGAACTGTCAGGCTGGAAGGAGGTTACTAGTGGAGTTCCTCAGGGATCGGTTTTGGGACCAATCTTATTTAATCTTTTTATTACTGACCTTGGCACAGAAAGTGGGAATGTGCTAATAAAGTCTGCGGATGACACAAAGCTGGGAGGTATTGCTAATACAGAGAAGGACCGGGATATCATACAGGAAGATCTGGATGACCTTGTAAACTGGAGTAATAGTAATAGGATGAAATTTAATAGTGAAAAGTGCAAGGTCATGCATTTAGGGATTAATAACAAGAATTTTGGTTATAAATTGGGGACACATCAGTTGGAAGTAACAGAGGAGGAGAAGGACCTCGGAGTATTGGTTGATCACAGGATGACTATGAGCCGCCAATGTGATATGGC